>JAKGUB010000556.1:735000-820000 GCA_026261675.1 Hippocampus mohnikei
GATCTCGGCTCGTGACAAATAGTGAAAGGCAGAAGAATGACATTCTCCTCATCCTCAACTAGATGGCAGAAGGCACAATCGACCCGCGCGTCCACCGGTTAACATTCACACCACAGAACAGCTCGACTTCACACTGCATAGTTTAAAGGAAGGGATAATTAGTTGATCTATAGTGATGCATACCACTTGCGAGGCAACATTTTCAACACATGGGTACGTCCACGTCGGATCAAACGGCAGGTTTAACACGACAGTTGCAGCCACTTTGGCGTAGCCGCTGCGTGAGGAAATGATTGTGAAGTCTGATCCAAAATCAACACACATTTCATGAAAACCCTTGTGCTGCGGTCGATGAAAATAATTTCATGTGACGCAACATACAATTTTTACAAAGATTGTAAAAGTATTATTCCTGAATATTTATTTGACTTTCACCCACTCGACGTGTTCAGTGGCATCAGCGCTATACATACATATATAGTTCTTATTTCTTACTTTGTATTTTGGCCTTCTATGGACAATAAAAGCGGTACTGTGCTATGACCCAAAAAAAAAAAAAAAAAAAAAAAAAAAAAAATATATATATATATATATATATATATACACAAAACATGAATTGGAATATTTTATATCACATTTTTATGCTTTGTCTTAAAGATGACAACACCCAAAAATTGGTGGAAATGTGAGTTTCAGAGCGGACGCCCCCGACACTCCCCCACACCCACGCACACAAAGGCAAGCACCACCCCCACTCCCCTTCGACGAATATGTGTGGTTGTGTGACGAGTGCCGTCCGCCTCCCCATATAGCTTCTACACCCCCCCCCCCACCCTCCACCCTCAAACGCTGTCCATTTTTTCGGCACGAGTACATATTCCTGGCCTGAATTTCGGTTTCAGTTCGTCCCTGCATGGTTATCGACTGACGCCTTTAACTAATAAAATGCACATGAAAAATAATTCATAAAATTCATCAATTACAAATATTACGTTTTGACTGCTGCAAATGGCGTACACGTAAAGTATCCATTTCATGTGTCATTTTTGGGGGTGTCATTATTTTAATAGGGCGGCCCGGTAGTCCAGTGGTTAGCACGTGGGCTCCACAGTGCAGAGGTACCGGGTTCGATTCCAGCTCCGGCCTCCCTGTGTGGAGTTTGCATGTTCTCCCCGGGCTTGCGTGGGTTTTCTCCGGGTGCTCCGGTTTCCTCCCACATTCCAAAGACATGCGTAGCAGGCTGATTGAGCACTCTAAATTGTCCCTCGGTGCGAATGTGGTCGTGGATGGTTGTTTGTCTCTGTGTGCCCTGCGATTGGCTGGCAACCGGTTCAGGGTGTCCCCCGCCTACTGCCCGGAGACAGCTGGGATAGGCTCCAGCACCCCCCACCCCCGCGACCCTAGTGAGGATCAAGCGCTTCGGAAGATGAATGAATGAATGCTGCAAATGGCGTACACGTAAAGTATCCATTTCACGTGTCATTTTGGGGGTGTCATTATTTTAATCTAGGCCAGCCGTGTGTGACGTTGGTTTTGTGGTATGACGTCAGATTTTTCTCACGTAAAATACCTGCCCGGTGCTCCAAAAAAAGGGTTGTGAAATCCTGATTTAATCCTATCTCGAGGGGGGTGACGACGACGCGCTGCCGCTTCATATGCGGGTCGGGTTTTGTTTGGAAGCTAGATGGCAGAAGAGGCCCACAGCAGCCCGCCCGCCCGGCCGGCTTGGGCGCCGTCGTCGCCCTTACCTTTGCAAACATGTCACCCCCCACAATCAGGACTCCACTATGCAAGGGAAAAAAAAGTTAGATTGCGAGAATTGTATTCATCGTTGGGCAATTTTGGACGGGACGATACCTGGGGGGGAGGTTCACCTCATTTGGCCCCACACCCACACACACACGTACAGTACACCTCATTAGCGGTTCCCTTCACACCACATCAAGACTTGGATCCTCCTCCTTTTTGCCACCCACATCCACTTTCTGATTTGTTGCACACTGTAGTTTCACAGGACGCCACCCCCCCCCTTCCCTTCGCTGACTTGCGGCAAGCATCACACGCGCAGATCGATCAAGGCATCATTCAAACAGTCGACGCTGTGCGCTCGTGTGATGCGCGCGTCCACCAGCGACGTCTGTTGACCCAGGGAATCAACCATGCGCAGATCGTGCGGAGCGCACCGCGAGTCCACCGACTCGCACACTTGATGCCCCCCCTTCTCAGCAGAAATGCTCGAGCTCTCGTCCAGATTGCTTCGGTTCTCTCCCGAATTTGAGTCTCCCTCCCTCACTTCTATGCCGTCAGCGCACGTATAGCACGGCGGACGGCGCTGCGTGTCTCTCCTCCTGAGAAGAAGAAGAGGAGGGGGAATCGACCAAAAATAAATTAGGGATTCCATCGTTCGACCTGTGACAATGACGCGGATTCACGGGGAAGAACGCTACGAGGGACCCACGGAAGTGCGGGACGTCTCCAGCCGGAGATGCGCTCAATGTGGCCGAGCGGAAAGCAGCAAGATGAGGAGGATTAGGACGGGGATTGTTTGGTGGAATTTCTTCTTTTGCCTCATGTTCACCTGCGCGAAAGGTAAGGCGCGTTGCAACGATGACAGCCGCCGGCCCGTTTGCTGTTTGAGCGTCTCCCAAATGTTTGATTTGCGCATCAAATAGCGCATCTCCGCTGGCCGGATGGAGTTGGAAGGACGCGTTTCAGTGTTTTCGGCGCACAATGCATTCTTTGAGGCGAGCCTTGGAATAAATATTCCAAGAGCAGCGTCCGCTTAATAGCCTACGTGAGCTGCTTTGATGAGAGGGCGAACTCCGAATTGATTGAGGCGCAGTGACCTGCATCCCCCCCCCCCCCGAGTGTGCTTAAAAGCGTGCAGGCTGAAGTCGTGCACGTTTCTCCTTTTCTAGGTCGAGGTTTAGAGGTGGGATTTATTTATTTATTTTTTTTCCCACCAAAGGCTCGGTAAGAAGGTGTCATTTCAAGTGTGTGGGGGCTTTTGGTAATTAGTGATGTGGCAGCAGTTTATTGCGTGCAACAGCAGACAGGTGCTCTTAGTATTCAGTCGCTTGCGTCTCTTGGTCTGCCGGTTTGAAGAGCGACTTACTGGGAGGGGGAGACGTCACCGTCCCCTTCAAATCGGACGAAATCTATTTTGGCATTATGAAATAATCACTTGTCCTCTTTTTTTTAAAAGCGTTGGAGCACTTTCTGGCCCGTTTTGAATCCATATTATTTATAATCGCGGCGTCTTTTGGGGGGCATCTTCCATATGTTTATTTTTCACACCTTAACTTCTTAACATATGAACAAAAAGCAGGGCCTATAGGCTCAGCTGTTTGGCATGCTTCAAATGATCATTTGCAATTAAAATGATAACCATGGTAAAAAAAAAAAGGTCAATTTCATTTTTCCTCTCCCAAATATTTGCTTTTTGCAGTGTGCGAATGCACAATGTTTATCTATTGAGTGTGTGTGCGTAAGAGGATGGGTGCGCACAGTTTTCAATTTCCATGCAGATTGTTTGCCCTCTGAGTAATTCTCATGTCTGTCTGTTGGGGGTGGACGGAATGCGCCGCATGCAGAGTAGAAGCGCCCACCGAGTGTGAGCCGAGGCAGGTCGGCCACAGTTCGTTTTTATCGCCGCCCACAAACGTGGCGATGTCAAACCTCGGGGCCGCCGCCGATGCTCCGTGTTCTGCGACTTATTAGGGAGTCATCCGGCCGGGGAGTTAAGGAAGGAGGCGGTTCGGTGAAGGATGAGGAGGAGGAGGAGGAAGCTCGGATGGATGGTGACATGGAGCAAGGCAAGAGGAACAATCTCAACAATTGATTGCCGGTGCTGGCAGTTATCACGCTGTTGACAGTCTTGTAAGAATACGAGTTATGGCCTCTGACACATTCTTATCTTACCAGCAAATATTTTCAAAATAAATGCTTCCCCTATTGGATATATAATACTGTTCTATTTTTATTTACTGATGAATTGATGTACTTTTCTTATTCCCATTGGATTACTCATTTTATTCTTGCGACCCCACCCTTTATAAATCATGGCAAGGAGTCCAAATGAGCCACTTGGAGTCTTACATGAATGGCACATACCGTCATTTCCGCACTATAGAGCGCACCTGATTATAAGCCGCACCCACGACACTTTTAGAAGAAAACCAATTTTGTACATACACAAGCCGCACCCGCATATAAGCCGCACCTGTATATAAGCCGCACGTGCCCACATTAAAACATGTAAACATGTAAAAAATTTCCAAGTTTTCATAATATAACTTAACAATAATAATAATCTAACTTTCTTCCCAAACGGTGCCTGTGACGCGGCAGTAAAACGCTAGCAACATGGTAACAACACGCTAGCAACAGAATAGCAACACAGTATAACAGGTCTGCTAAAAGAACATAGCGGTACTTGTCAAAATCACGGTGAGCCGTCTTCATCTTCCTCCTGTGAACTGAAGCCATCAAAGTCACCGTCCTCAGTGTCGGAATTAAACAGTGTCAAAAAGACCGGTCTTAATCGTACCTTTTCTACTTGAGCGCCCCCTGGCGGCCATTAGAAAAATTACATAGATTGGCCGCATCACTGTATAAGCCGCAGGGTTGAAAGTTTGGGGGAAAAAGTAGCGGCTTATAGTCCGGAATTTACGGTAGTTGTTTGGTATCAGTGGTCTATCCACCTGTGATAAAAAAAAAAACACAAATCAACTCATCGAGAGACAAATCTTGCAAACTAAAACCCAGGGACTTCAATTTATTTGTGTGAAAAATCCTCCTGCACATAGCTAGCGACCAAACTGTTGAGGACACCAGAATTGGCAACGTAGAATTAGAGAATGATGTTTGAGACCAGTACTTCATTTTCCCCCTTGCACAGGACGCACCAGTTTCACTGGTTGTCATGGTGACAAAACATAAACCTGCCAAATAACTTAGACAATAGCTCATAGAATTCTCATTTCAGCACGCCGCAGCTAATCTCTCAGAGGATCATTTGTGGAAAAAGATGAAAGCCTTCTTTCCATTCGCGCAGGTAGCGATTACACGGACGTCACTGCGGCGATGCTGAGCGCGTTGCCTTTATACTGTTGCGCAACCCACGCGCATTGTTTTTGACAATTATCTTGCAGTTCCACTCCGAGTTGGAGGGTGTCGCCGCCACGCACGGCCGGTATTGAC
The DNA here is from genome assembly GCA_026261675.1 of Hippocampus mohnikei. Taxonomy (NCBI): domain Eukaryota; kingdom Metazoa; phylum Chordata; class Actinopteri; order Syngnathiformes; family Syngnathidae; genus Hippocampus; species Hippocampus mohnikei. The sequence goes on from JAKGUB010000556.1 coordinate 740,203, forward strand.
TCGGGTATCACAGGTTTTAGTTTGTCTGTTTCAGGTTGCATGAAACAGAGTTAAAAAAAAAAAAATGTATGTATGGATGGATGGAGGGATCTATGGATTTATTTATTTAACAGCAAAGGAGGTCTCTGGAGCTTGCAAAGACCCAAGGCCCTATTTTTGTAGACAAGTGCACATGAACTCAGTGTAAAAACTGGCACATCTTCATTTGCCTGCCGGGGCAAATCGAATTTATCGTGTGTATTAGGAATTTGGCAGACCACGCTGCCCCTCACTAGGAGTTCCGTGCGCATATTCTATCACACGCCCCCTGTGCATTTGACAATTCGATGACAGAAAGTCGACGAGACTTGACACCAGCCAACTTTTCATCATCTGCAAGTGGAGATCCTTCCAAACATCTTTTGAGAAAGCCAATCCCCCGCATGGACTCCAGCGAGCGAATCCATTATGGTTCTGCCATGTAGACCGCTTGCCTCCCTTGTGCTGAATTTGAAAGACATTCCAGCAAGTCCCTTCAATTGAATCAAGTCGTCTGTCTTCCCCTCGCACAAAGCGCAAATGGCCATTTTCTAACAGCGCCCGTACCCGAAAATGCCAAAAGAAAGAAAGAAAACTCCACCCACACGTACAGTTAGACTGCACTTTGCGCTAAGCTTGTGCTGTGCAAGAAAATGGGCCCCCCAGAGCGACCCATCTTGCTGGAAAATAGTTGAGTTTGAACATGATGTAATGCACTCATTTTTGAATGATTTCCATTTAAATTGTTTTGAGAACACTTTGAGCACGGACATCACTTGATGGGGACGCTGAAGGAGAAACTTGGCTTGCTAAAATGACCGACACTTTCTTGCAAACTGAATTCAAGGAGAATACATGACTGATTGTTGTTTTCACGCAAAAGTTATCAATTCAATTGACTTGACTTCAGGTCTCGTGACCGAAAGAACGAGATCCCGGATACAAGCGGCCGAAAGGAGTTTTCTCCGCAGGGTGTCCGGGCTCTCCCTTAGAGATAAGGTGAGAAGCTCGGTCATCCGGGAGGGGCTCAGAGTAGATGAGGTGATGAGGTGGCTTGGGCATCTGATTCGGATGCCTCCTGAGCGCCTCCCTAGTGAGGTGTTCCGGGCACGTCCCACCGGGAGGAGACCCCGAGGACGACCCAGGACACACTGGAGAGACTATGTCACGCAGCTGGCCTGGGAACGCCTCGGGATCCCCCGGGGAGAGCTGGAAGAAGTGGCCGGGGAGAGGGAAGTCTGGGTTTCCTTGCTTAAGCTGCTGCCCCCGCGACCCGGCCCCGGATAAGCGGTAGAAGATGGATGGATGACCTTAGGTCGTCCCGACACAGTCTAAAATTGAAGGTTGCCAATACAGACCGCAATCTAGTCAGTGTTTCACTGATGTCATTGGAGTCTTTGTTACTATCTGGTAATATAAACAGATTGCAAAGGCTGCTGAAGCTGATCAGGATTACATTTTGCGTGCATAATAATGGAGCATATCTACAGAGGATTTTGGAAATCATCCGACTGGCACTCTCGATTTCCAGAAATGATGTATGAGAAAGTTGTAGGTGGCGTCTTGAAGAATCATTAGGTTCCAGGAAAATTGGAGAGAAAATTAGACTATATTGTAAATTATGAATAAGTAACTGGCATTGCAAGCGTGGCGTCTGAAAAGACATATAAATACTGGATGTCTTTGGGGGTGAATAGGGCCGCTGTTCTACCGCAACACACCTGATTCAAATGATCAGATCGTGATCATTTGAGTCAGGTGTGTTGCAGGAGGGACTCATCTAAAACGGGCAGGGCAGTAGCCCCTGAGGAACGGAGCTTAGGACTTGAATATCTAGATCAGGGCTGTCAAACTGTCAAACGTAGTTCGGGTTTCCGACAGAGGGCCATTACGACTGAAGTTCACAGTGTGAATTCAAATAAATGCATAGTTGTCTCACGCGCGCAACCAATCTGTGAATGACTCGCTTTGAAATCTGAGAACCAGTCATCGTGTTTGCTCCAATGCGACATTTATTTGAACGCTTTCATGCACCCTGTAACCTGAACATGCTACGCTTTCCACTGTAGTAAACGCTGTCCCTGAAAGGCTTCAAAGAGGGATTGGAAACAAAGAGATGCTTGCAATATATCAATGTTTTCAAAAAGTGAAGACAACTTGCATTTTCGGTATTCCGCAAGTAACATGAGGTAGATGCACGTCATTTGCTTTTGGCGGGCCACATAGAATGATGTAGTGGGCCGGGTTTGGCCCCCTGGGCTTCAGTTTGACATCAGTGATCTAGATTGTTGATCCAGCTGTTTGAGCTGACATTTCCCAGTGAGGTCTTATTTGCGTAGAAATGTACAGTAGTGCCCTTACTTTTGGCCTTTATGTTTAGAAATACAGCACAGTTGGCTTTGATTGAGTCAGTTCTTGTCTGGTATCACATTTCATGTAAGCGGTCCTCTTGAGGCGAGAGATTGGCAATGTCTTGTCTTTCACAAGCAAATGGCTCCCTATTCGTGGAGATTAAAAGTCATTTGTTGAGGAGACATGTGTTTCAGAGTCGAGGCCAGAGATTCAAGATAGACGTGTCGTTTCCAGTGGCGATGAATCCGTGGGCATTGTTGCTAATAAGGATGTAGTGTGCATCCATTTGTCACAAACCATGCTGGAGATATGCTGCAATATCGTACATAGGTTATAGTACAGAATTATTCATTCATTCATTCATTCATCTTCCGAACCGCTTGATCCTCACTTGGGTCGCTAATCCCAGCTGTCTCCGGGCAGTAGGCGGGGGACACCCTGAACCGGTTGCCAGCCAATCGCAGGGCACACAGAGACGAACAACCATCCACGCCCACACTCATACCTAGGGACAACTTAGAGTGCTCAATCAGCCTGCCATGCATGTCTTTGGAATGCGGGAGGAAACCGGAGCACCTGGAGAAAACCCACGCAAGCCCGGGGAGAACATGCAAACTCCACACAGGGAGGCCGGAGCTGGAATCAAACCCTGCACCACTGCACTGTGAAGCCGACGTGCTAACCACTGGCCTACCGGGCCGCCCAGTACAGAATTAATGCAGCCAAATTATTCATATGGTGGAATTGGGACTAACATTTGGGGATCGTTTTAATTATTTATAGAAATTAAAAATGGATTGAAAATGGCCCCTTGTTGTTTTGTTGTTGGACCCATGGCTGTTCCATACTTATGACCGACTCAAATTCAATGTTTGTCATATGCACACAAAAAACACAACGGCAGCACAGAGCAATGAAAAATGCTCACACGGATGCCTACACTAAAAGCTCGGTGATTGGCTCATTTCGATGTCAATCGAGCTGGCACACAGGCTCAGACAGATCATCCAATCTGATGCAGAAAAGCCTGGCGTCCGGTACCCTCCCACTGCCATCCAGTCCCAGAGACGCCGAGCGCCCGTGGGCGGGACAAAAACCAGCTAGTATCCAATGACTCGTCTCCGTTCAACGCATTGGGACAACCTACCCTGAGCTCTCGAGACGCTCTGCGTCCGGGCAATAGACGCTCTGCGGACGCTCGACGTCCACCGTTTACAGCACAGCGAAGCTGTGGGAATGAATGAGAAAGGAGGCGGCTGAATGCATAGGTCAGGGGTGTCAAACTCAGGTCCTGGAGGGCCGCTGTCCTGTATGTATTCCAAGCCTCCCTGTTGCAACGCACCTGATTCAAATGATCAGATCATCAACAAGCTCTGCGGAAGGAAGCCTGACATTGAACCTGTTCATTTGAATCAGGTGTGTTGCAACAGGTGTCTTGTCCAGGTGTTGCTCGTTGTCTCGTCACTGAGCTTCTATTTAGTTCCCTGGCTTCTGTCAGTCGTTGTTGGATCGTTGTGAGTGTCTGTGTGCGCCTGTCATGTTTTGTTTTCTGTCATAGGCTTACTTTGGTTCCTCGTGGTTTTCAGGACCTTTGGGTATTTCTGCTAGTTTTTTTCCAGTGTACTGCTGTTTGTACTTTGAAATACAACTTGGTCAGTCCCCCCTGCCCCTTCCTGCCTCCCTGCCTTTTGGGGTCCTCCACCCAACTACCACCTCGCAAAACGTGACAGGTGTCTTGCTTAGTGAGTGGAATTATTAAAACACATCATTTAATTCACCAGAATTTAGTGTTTGCTGTTCAATCATGGTTTAAGCGGTTCCAGCACAATGCACTACTTGGCTCGGCCCAGCAGAGGCAATATAGATTCAGTTACTGCTAGTTTTGTCCAATCCAGCGGTGGGCAATTCCGGTCCTTGAAGGCCAGTGTAGTATCCTGAATGTCTTATTTGTCTCTCTGCTTCAAAACACCTGATTCTAAATGATGAGCTCGTCAGCAAGCTCTGCAGGGGCTGGATAATGATCCAGATCATTTGAATCAGGTATGTAGCAGCAGGGAAACATAAAACGTCCGGGATATCGGCCCTCGAGACTGGGGTTGCCCACCACTGGTCTGGTCCTTCATCTTTTCAATAGATGGTCCTCGAGGGACGGGTGTCCTGCATATTTTCCATGTCTCCCTGCTGCAACACACCCGATTTAAATGATCAGGATCATCATCAGGCTAATATAGGAGCTGATCATTTGGATCAGGTATGTTACAGCAGGGAGACATGGGAAACATGCAGGACACCCGGCCCTCGAGGACCGGACTTTGACACCTCTGATCGATGGGATGCAGGCTTCCGCCGTGGCACAACTCCTATGGGAAGCATTATTTGGCTTAATCCAACACTGACGTGAAAATTGCAGATCAGAAAGTCTTTCTGGCAGCGTTCACAGGATTTATTGTTGGAAAACTGGACATCACAACGTCATAGGGTTAAACGATGTACAATGTATCAAATGTATTATGAAATACATGCCTTCAAAAACACAAGCAAAAGAGATTATTTTGAACAGAATCGTCCTGTAGGTGTGCATTGTGTGCTTTTTTTTTTTTGCAGTCTTCTTATGTATTATTCATGAATTAATGAGTAATCAATTATTTATGCAGTGACCATTTTTGGTCCTGATTCATTAAGCCTTGTTTTTCTGGCTGTTTAAATGCATATCTCATTTTTTTCCTGCTCGGAACGATTTTAGCAACAAGGCATGGTCTCGCCGATATGAAGAACTTGAGACTATTGCCGAGCTCAATCTCCGCAAATAGCTGCATCAGCGGTTTAGAGCCGTAGTTACGGTCGAGCAGCAAGCATCTAATGGCAATGAAAGTATCAGCAGCCCAAGGTCAGAGCTGCAGATCTACACAGCCACAGAAACTATGATTAGAATGACTTTTTCCTCCCTCCTCCCAACACTTTTGGTCTTTTATATCCTCCTTTTCAGTCCGCCCCATCTTATTCTATTGAAAAAGGATGAGAGTGAGAGAGAGGCCTTACAGACTTTGATTCATTTCAAACCTAAAACTGCAAATGGAGCGTGACCCAAAAAAAAAAGACTTCAAATCACCATTGTTTAGGTTTGATTTATTTTATTCCAGCGGTGAATGAAAGCTAAACATGTTCAAATCCAAGAAGTATACTTTTCATGTGATCCTTTCCCCCCCCCTTTAACCCTTGTGGCAAATTCGTCCCATTTTTGGACTGTTGACAAACAGTCCAAAAATAGATCAAAGGCAATGTTCTGAAAACGTCATTGAAATCGCTCAAATTGGTCCAAAAACAGGTGAAAATTAGTTGTCAAGTTTAAAAAAAAAAAGTCCAAATATGTTTTTCAGAATGATTTATTGATTTACATTTGAAAATGGCCAGGAGGAAAAACAGTCCCATAATGGGCCGTGTTTTCCCCACACACCCCCATTCTAAATGCGACTTTTCCATGTCTTCTTGATGCACTGTACCCCGGATGTTTGAGCATGCATTTTTCGCAATTTCGCGCTGAATCTCTTCACAAGCGGTCGAACTACATGTGAAAATTTTTTTGGGGGACTTGAGAGTAATCATGCAATAATACAGCATATGGCGCTATATTTCTTCATGATTTATTAACATGTTGAAGGCTCTAACTTGTCCATACTGAATATTCCAAATTGAAGGTTTTTATATATATATATATATATATATATATATATATATATATTAGAGCTGTCAAATGATTAAAATATTTAATCTAATTAAAAACTCAACTGTCATAATTAACTCAAATTAACTAAAAATGAATCATGATTACTCATTTTTTATCGTTTCTGAATTCCCTTTTATATTTTTTGTCCTATTTTCCCCCATTTTAATGCTCTCATCAACATGGAATCATGAATCAGTTTTCTGTGTGCAAAATGCAAATATTTACTGAAATAATTTTGATTTTCAATTTTACATGAACATTTTTCACTTGGAGCAGTTATTCACACATTATCTCTCACACAATATTACTGTCCATCAACAACAGTGAAAAAATATTTTGTCACACAACATCTGCTTGAACAGCTCTTTTTATGGAATCAAAACAGCGCAATATAAAGTGCACATCTAAGGTAAACTAGTACTCAGCCTATAATTTTTCACGGCCCCCTGAATAGGGATTGTCGGTCAGCATGGAAGGATCTCTCGTTCTGTACTTTTTTGATCATTTATTGGAGCACTTTGCAGCAGAAGTTGTAGTAGTAGTAGTTGTAACAGAAGTATCAGAAGCAGGTAATAACAAACTACACATAAATGCAGTAAAAAAAGAATATATCTATCTTTCTGCATCACAATGTAAATATGTATATAATTGACATTAATACCTTTATTTAACAATACGTTTAATAAATAATGTAATCAACCCTGATTTCACTATGTATCATGATCATCATCATTATTCATTGTTTTAAACGTAAGAAACCATACAACACAAACATAAAGTCGAATCGAACAAAAGAACTACAAGTCCTAATACTCAATCCCGGAAGTGGAGCGCCGGCATGATTTACCCCAGATGAAACGCAATTTACTTCGTTTAAACGTCAGATTGCAGACGGACAAACATGACAACTATGCAAAAATGAGCTAAATAAAGACACCCCTGTTCTAGCAACACTTTAGCCCACGCTGTTTGCTTTGAAATGATCCATAGCTGTCGTTCTTAGACGAGGAGGCGGAGTACCTACGTCGCTGTGTGCTTGGCCATTAAGTGGTATTTCAGACTCGACGTGCTATGATGATAGCTCAGTTTACGACTGCAAAACATACAGGTAACTTTGGTCTTGTCATTGGAACAATCTGGCAACTTTTTAAAAGTAAACTTTCCATTCATAAACTATTTAAGTATCCGTTTTCGGTGTCTCGCGCTGCCGTGGCTGGCAAAAGAAACGTGCGTGGACCTGTGCAGAGCGATTGATGTTTTGTTTCTGGTTTATTTATAGAGCAACGTAACATCCGCTGTGACGTCTGCCGCGTTAATCTCGCGAGAAAATTTTTGATCCCGATAAAATTCATTTAAATTAATGGCAATAAAAACGCGCTAAACTGACAGCTCTAATATATATATATATGCAGATGATAGTTACTTTTACCCAAAGCACAATGCTGCTTTTTATTGCTTTTATTGTCCAAAGAGGGCGTCTAAAAGAAATAAATATATCAAAACTAGATATGAATGGATAGGCCTGACGCCACTGAACAGTTTGAGTGGTCGAGAGAAAAAAAAATATTCAAGAAATGACTTTGATATTACACTTTAAAGCCAAGATGCCATAATGGAACGTTTTTTCCACTGTGCTCGAAAAACGGGATGACGCACAAGGGTTAAAACATCCATCTGTCCGTCCATTATATGGAATCTTCATTTGGGTGGTGCGGGTGCTGGGGTCTCTCTGAGCTGACTTTAACATAAGCAGTCATTTTAAGTCATAATAACCAGCAACAGCTAAACCGACATTCAGGCGATGTAAAGTAGACAGCTATTACGAAATAGGTTTGCTGGTTTTAATCGAAATGAAAATGGGGGATGGGTCGATGGAATAGACTGTCCACTGAATTTTCACTTCCTATCCATAAGGTGGTGCATGCGTTCCTTGAAAGATGTCAAAACAGCTCCCCACCCCCGCCAAACTTGACAAATATGAAGCAGCACGCAGTCCTGTGCTCATATTGATAAAGAGACCATTATTGGGAAGTTTACTGACAAAAAAACAAATAATGGGTTGGCTTGTTTCAGCAAAATGGAAAAAAAAAAGAGATGGCTTATTGCTCTTGCGCCTGTTTCCCCTTTTTAGAAAAATCGAAGAAATGCTGACGTTCTTTGTTTAAACCATTGGTGGAGAAAGGCTAGTGGAATATTGGATGCAATGTTGGCACACCGCTTAGCGCGTCTGAATGTGCAGCTTCCACAAAGGCGGTCTGGCATGGGTTGCGTGGCGCAACATGGCACAATAGCCCTTTGGAGAGCATTGTTGTCTTTCCACAAAATGAACACATCCGCTCGCGCAGCGCAAGTATGAGCAGCACCTAGACTTTCAGAGATTGTCCTTATTCCAGGCCACGTGTACCTGTGTTGTTATATCCTCGTGCAACGGAGTGCCTATTTGTGCACGTGCCAGCTGTGATAAGCGTGGCGGTGCGTTTGATTGGAGCCTTTTTTCACCTCGGCGCTCGCCAATTTAAAGCCAGCAAATGGAATATTACAGAGCCAGTTTCCACATTTTAGTGGCGCACTCGGGAGGCGATAGTCATTCTTTAAAGAGCATCGTTTCAGGTTCACTTGTTTGGAGTTTCTTTTTCAGCAAGCGTGCGGCCACGCATTATGCGCGACTGGGGTTATGCACATTTTATTTGTATGCAGAGTGAAGGTGCGGCGGAGCTACACAGAGAATCTCGACTCTGGGGGCATCAATTTTAAGGTCTCGGTCTCAGCCCATCTTTGCGTGTTTGGCTGTTTGTGCAGATGAGAGAATTACCTCTCATCTCTCCACATTTGAACCGAGGCACAAAGTGCAGCCTGCCATTGATCTGGAATACGCCTTTGAATTTGCGCAAACAAAATCATTTCTAAATAGAACACTTCGTTCTGCCATTGGGCTTCAAAGGGAAACATGGCCGATGGAGTGTTCTTTCACCTATGAGAATAGCACACTTGATGGACATCCCTGCACTCTTTTATTGTTGAAAAGTACCATCAAATGATGCAAGATTTATTTCTAATATTAGGTTCTTTATGCAGTATTCCAAAAAATGCAACGTCGTGTTCCACGGACAAGCCAATTCTCACTCAAATGAACTGGAATTTTAAGTAAAGGATAGTTTGTGTGTTTTTTTTTTGGGTAACACTTTGTTCAGGGTGTGGTACAGGTATATATATATATATATATATATATATATATATATATATATATATATATATATATATATATATATATACACCTGTATATATACATATATATACAGGTATATATATATATATATATATATATACACCTGTATATATACATATATATACAGGTATATATATATATACCTGTATTCGGGCCAATATGATACAAGTATATATATATATATATATATATATATATATATATATATATATATATATATATATATATATATAGGCCCTGAGCACCAGAGCCATTGAGGCCCAGATATACCACACCAGACAAGACCCAAGGTGTAGGTTGTGCAAAGAGGCACCCGAGACGATCCAACACATGACTGCAGGGTGTAAGATGCTGGCAGGAAAGCCTACATGGAACGCCATAGCCAGGTGGCTGGCATAGTCTACCGAAACATCTGTGCCGAGTATGGACTGAAAACCCCAAGGTCAAAATGGGAAACACCTCCGAAGGTGGTGGAGAATGACCAAGCGAAGATCCTGTGGGACTTCCAGATCCAGACTGACAAGATGGTAATGGCGAACCAACCGGATATCGTGATCATTGATAAAGGGCAGAAGAAAGCCGTTGTAGTGGATGTAGCAGTCCCAAGTGATGGAAACATCAGAAAGAAGGAACACGAGAAACTCGAGAAATACCAAGGGCTCAGAGAGGAGCTGGAGAGAGCCTGGAAGGTAAAGGTGACAGTCGTGCCTGTAGTGGTCGGAACACTCGGGGCAGTGACCTCCAAACTAGATGAGTGGTTGCAACAGATCCCGGGAACAACATCGGACATCTCAGTCCAGAAATGTGCAGTGCTGGGAACAGCAAGGATATTGCGCAGAACCCTCAAGCTTCCTGGCCTCTGGTAGAGGACCCGAGCTGAATTGGGGACGGACACCACCCGAGGGGTGAGACGAGGATTTTTTTTTTTTTTTTTTTTTTTATACATACATATACACCTGTACCGTATTGGCCCGAATATAAGACGGTGTTTTTTGCATTGACGGGGGTCGTCTTATACTGTATTCGCGGTCTAGACATTATACCCATTCACGAGATGGCTAGATGGCGCCAGATATCTGCTGAACTTGACTTCCCAGGCCAAAGTGAACCCCTGCGACGAAGAATAAAAATAAAAAATAGCGGTAGCACGAAGAAGAAAATAAAAAATAGCGGTAAGAAGGAAAAGAGAAGAAAATAAGAGAAGAGATAACAGAAAATGGAGAAACGTAGTGACAATCTGGAGAAAAGTGGGTCGAAGATCGGCCAGGTTAACCGGCAGCTGAGGAGAAGTTATGATGTCATTTACATTTCAAAAACCAGAAGCCATTCGTTTACGAATGTGATTGCACTTTAGATTGGAATGAGGCAAAATAACATGCTCTTTCTTTCAAATATATTGTTATAATCATTTGTTTCAGATGTACTGTAATTATTCTCTGTATGAAAATATTATTTGGGGTTCTAAAAGTCTTTTGTCAAACTTGAGTCTTGAAAAAGAAGGGGTAGTCTTATAATCAGGGCCGTCTTATATTCGGTCCAATACGGTAATGATGTGGCATTTCTTTTGTAAATAGCAAGACACCTTTGACAAGAAAGGAAGTCATTTCAACTTTCTACCATGGACTCTGTTATCAGGTCTCCCTGATGGATCCCCATGTATGTGGTTGTCTCCCTTTTGCGGTCAGTATTGGTTTCACTGCCGTGCCTTCAGTTCATGAAACCCCATTGTGAACAATATCATCGACATTGACACACGGGATTTTGTACGTTAAGTATGGCGAGAGAATAATAATACGTGGCAAAAAGAAGAGGAGAGGCTTGAAAGTGCATAGCTCAGTAGGTTATTGGATGGTGGGCTCAGACGGTCTTTGAAGAGACCCCCTGTGATGTATGAAGGGTGAAGGCAAAACACTGTAGATCAAACAGCCCATGTGGCTCTCAAAGCAAACCTCCTTTCTTCGTAACAGACTCATTTATTTCTTTACTTATCTGCATTAACATGGAGTCATTGGAACACATCTGGTGAGATGTTGTGCCTTACATTCAAAATTGTAGTGAGGTCACAGCTAGTTCGTGTACAATTCATCATTCTTTGCAGCAGTTGTAAATAAGTCGTCCACTTGAGTGGACTGCTTACTTGTTCTCTTGTACTTGTTACTCGCAAATTTGGCAAACAATCCTTAAATAACTACGGTACTACTCGAAGTTACTTCTATCAATGTGAATTTCTTCATCCGAGGGGAACACTGCATGCTGTAATGTATGCTAAATATCTCATATTTGAATATTGGTTTCACACACAGCAATGGCGTTTGCCATTATGTGGCGGATGCATGTCGACGGTGACTGGCAAAATCTTCCACATGAAAAAAGAATACTGTTGTTTATGTACTTTGGAGATCAGTGATGTAGTGGCGACTTACTTGTAGGTTGACATTTTTCAGAGCCAATCGACTCTGTAAGCAAACAAGCCAGATAGGTTTGTTTAAATCTGATGAACATATAATCTGCTTCCTGTTTTACCTGAACGACAGACTTGTATTGACCTAATTTGGCCTTTTGGCCAGGAACCGCTGCATTGGCTTAAAATATGTGCCATTACAAAATGAATCGGAATCATTTATATTTCAAATTGCCTCACTCAACTTGAGTAAGTGCATTGAAAAACGGAATCTGAATTCCATGAATTGAATTTGCATTGTTTAATTTGAATCTTTACTTTGAAAAACTGGATCTGAAATGTGCAATTCAAATTCCTCACTGAAAATACAGTTTTGCCTGTTTTTCCACATTCAGTTTTATAAATACAAATTCACCCCCCCCCCCGCACAGATTCAATTCGCCTGACTTTTCACATTCAGTTTTATCAGTAAGAATTCAATGCACAAGTTCAGTTTGTTTGACAAACATTCAGGTACTTGAGTAAGAGCAATTGATTACAGTACATCAGTATCTTAAAGTACAGTTTGAGAACTAGAATGTATTTTTGAGGCGATATTCCATCCGGAAAGCCACAAACTAAGCTAGTGACAGCTGTAGCCGTGGATAAGGCTAACTCCAGTGTCCACTTTTATTCGGAGATGGAGGTTACAGCCCAACTGCATGGAAGAGAAAGGAGATTCCTGTTACTCCAACAAATACCTGCGAGCCAATATCGAAGGTAAAATCTCTCCAAGTGTTGTCTCAAACAAGGCCCTCGTCAAGACTAGAGAAAAAAACTACCGTATTTTCACGACCATTCGGCGCACCGTATTGTTGGGCGCAGTCTCAGTAACGGGTGCTATTTCTGTATTTGACACATACACAAAACGCACTGTGTTATTGGGCGCAACCAGGCGTGGTAAAACATACGCCAGCTTAAACATACGGCATGCATGCACGCACGCTAAAAACGCGTTAACTTGAAGCATAGCGTAGCATGCTAAGACATGCTAAAAACACGTTAGCTTGAAGCATAGCGTAGCAGCCACTTACACGCTCACCCTTCACTGATTGGTGGACTGCTTTCCCGCATGCCTGACCTCACTCACGGCCACTTACACGCCCACCCTTCACTGATTGGCAGACTGCTTTCCCGCATGCCCGTTCTCACTCACTTCCGCCTTTTCTCTATATAAACAGCGTGTCGGCTCTCAGTCAGGATTTGGAACTCGGCTCATACACTAGACGCTCCTCATTATAAGGCGTCATGTCCATTTTGGAGAAAATTTAAGACTTTTAATGGCGCCTTATGGTCATGAAAATACGGTAACAGTTAAAATAGATACCCTCGGTATTCAGCTAAGAGATGACTCCGTCACAAAGGTTAATATCATTTAAACTATGGAGATAAATGCAGCCGAGACTGAATAGTGCAAAGAAATTATTCAGTCCGTTAAAAAAGGACATGCCTGCTCTCGTCAAAGAAAAAGATGATGAATGCATCCAAGACACCATCATGGAGATCCTGTGCAAGATTGAGCCGCAGTGGGCCTCGTCTATCGATGCCATGATTGACACCGTTGGGAGAAGCGAGGCGGGGGAAGTATCACCAAGTCATTATGCAGTTCACAATGAGACATGACAGGGATGCTTTCTGGAAGCTGTCCAAGAACTGTAAAATCTGAAAGGAATCCACTTCCAGCATGATTTTGGACCGAGATGCTCATGCTGCTCAAAGATGGAGCAAGCCAAGGCTGCAGAGAAGAACGTGTACTTAAGAGGTCGCGTGGGGTACAGTAATGCCAACAGGCATGCACGAGATGACATTTTGTCTAGTGCTGTCAAGAGATTAAAAGAAATTGTGAGATTAATTAATGTAATTAATTGATTTTATGAATCTATATTCTAATCTCACCTAAACATTGCTGAGAACAACCCTATTTTCATTTGAAATCCATTTCATTATTGAGGCAGATCAAAAGATGGGCGTCACAAAAAAGCGGCTTTGTAAAGTCATTTATTGTTTTTAAATATTTTTCATCTTTGCATGCTCAGTTTTACACCTTCCCTTGGAGGCTCTGTGTTAACAGTATTGGATCAGACTTTGTTGTTGTTATATTGTTTTTTGATACAAGTGCCTTGATATCATATGCTGGCGTGAACTGAGAGTTTGAAGGATTTGCATTTAACTCGTTTTACTCGTTTAATATCGTCATTGCTTTTTTATTGATGTAGATCAGGGGTGCCCAAACTTTTTGACTCATCATTTTTGGTTCTCAGGGGCCTCAGAGATTCTATCAACAGAAGATCAATGTTGCAATTTTGAAAAAAACAATGAAAAAATCAGACTGTGTTCTCTTGCAAGAAACACATTCAAATGACATGAATGACACATTCTGGTTGAATCACAGAGACAACTTTGTGTTTAGAAATTGGTACAATCAGATCGGCAGTGTAGCTATTGTTGTGAACGACTTCCCTGCGAAAATTTTAACCACAATGGGAACCATAAAGTCTCTGGATAACTAGTGTCTTTCAAGCAAATGATAATTTTGTAATTCTTGGAAATATTAATGGTTGCAACAGTCTTAACCAGAGAGCGCGCACACACACACACACACACACACACACACACACACACACACACACACACACACACACACACACACACAGGGTGTCAAAGTGAGCACCGGCCAAAATGTCCTCACTTCGTCAAAATGTCCTCACGCCAGTCCTCACAATGTCAGAAGTACAAGAACACACACACACACACACAAAAGATTTCTGAAATCACCCCGTCCGTAAGTGTATCTTTGCCAAAGCTATCCTACAAAAATCTTTATTTTAATATGGTTATAGATGAATGGCTTGATAGAGTTCCTTGTAAATACCAAAGTCATTCTTATTACCCTGTTTCGCTTGACTTTTTGTCGTGCGTTTTTAATTTAGACATGGTTCAAACCTACTGGTTCAATTAAATACAGAATTGATTTTTGGCTGGTATCTGCTATTGACCCTGGGCTTGAATCAACCTTTATAATTTCACCTGCACCTTCAACAGAACGTAGTTACTTAAAATGAACACTGTCATGTTCTCTGCAATAATCATGCTACGGTTTTTATTTCATTAAAAAAAAATATTATTACTACTGTCCCCCTGTCAAGTATGTCGACATTTGGTGATTGATTTGTTAGGAAGATAACTCAAAACTACACTACTGGTTTTCATGGGTTGGGACGTGTGCAGGAATAAGCCATTGCATTGAGGGCAAATCGCTAATACCGTAAATACCGGACTATAAGCCGCTACTTTTTTCCCAAACTTTCAACACTTGCGGCTTATTCAGTGATGCGGCCAATTTGTGTCATTTTTCTAACGGCCGCCAGGGGGCGCTCGAGTAGAAAA
This sequence comes from Hippocampus mohnikei, assembly GCA_026261675.1. NCBI lineage: Eukaryota > Metazoa > Chordata > Actinopteri > Syngnathiformes > Syngnathidae > Hippocampus > Hippocampus mohnikei. The sequence goes on from JAKGUB010000556.1 coordinate 755,350, forward strand.
GGTAAGATTAAGACCGGTGGAATATATGCGTGGAGGAAGACCGCAACTTCTTGTCTTGTGCATCAATGAAATTAGCGTGAACATACCCTCATCATGGAAAATGCAAAAAGAAAGGCATGTGACACGTGCGGCTTATAATCGGGTGCGCTCTATAGTGCGGAAATTACGGTAATATGTTTACTATACTTATAATCCCTTAAAGGGGGACTTTAAATGCAGTCTACTCTGTACAATTTTGTGTAGCGTGCCACACAGAGGACTACTGCAGATAGGACACATGCAGGCATGCAAAGAATTGATGTCGGCGTGAAAGCCGTGTTTGTGCAACTCTTGAGCTGTGGGCAAGGGGACGCTGCTCTGCTCAAGGGCAGCTCGACAGTAGCCAGGAATCGAGACCATTCTAAAGGTTTCCATTTTGACATTTGTCCACAGTATGTTTGGAACCATAATCCACCCTGTGCAAAGGTCCAGTCTTTACAGAGGAGCTACTGCCACTCCCCCCAAAAAAGAAAGAAGACATTTGAGTAATAATGGATCCGTTCCCAAAAAACAAGAATACGTAGCCCACAAATGAAAATACCAACAGATAAACAATGATGCTTTGTCATATGGGTCAAAATGGATGTAGTTATTTATTCAGGTACTTAGTTGTGTATTTCAAATCCAATTCAAACTTGCTGTTACTTCTCTGAAAGACATCAAAATGGGACAGACCAAATGTCTTGACTTTCTATTGCCTCTCATCATTTGCCCTTTTGATTCCAACAAGGACACATTGGCCGTAATGACGCCCGTTGAGGGTTGATACTTGAGTTAGTTGGGTGCTCATCTGAAATTCAAAGCGCTCTGGCTTTGAAATGTCCTTGACACGGAACCCCACGTTGTTCCTGAAGTCGGTCTACGTGGGGGACGTACGTCTGCCACTTTGGTTAAACTCCTCTGTCAGATCAATGTAATGTTATCTCCGTTTGATACGATTGAAGCAGAATGTTTTTTTTAGACCAGAATTTCCAAACCTAGTCAGTATTAAATCAAGACGTGTGCCTTCACATCAGAAAAAAACATTCACAACACACCCCTTAGCAAAACGACTCACCAAACATGGAAAAACAGGCTCATTATGTACCTTATAGAATCTCATGGAGGGCGTTTGATTGTTCTGCCTGTTACTGAATATGTCTCTGACCTGGATCAATTGACAAAACATTTTTTGAATGGAAAATAAATCATTTTCATCCCAATAATTGACATTGGATAATTTCCCACGGCACACTGGTTGGGAATCCGAAATTCCAAGCCCCTGCAACTCTGCACTGTGAGGTGGACATGAGAACCAATTGTCTACCGTGCCACCCATAATAATAAAAATGCAGTCATGTTAAAATAATACCACTCAAGAGTATCAATTTAAAAAAAAAACAGCATTATTATTCTTGTTAGGACAGTCATAATGTGATTGGGCAATGAGCAATTGTCATTCCACTGATATGCAGAAATTATATTTGTATTCCCATGCCATATAGATTGTACTCCAGCGAAATAAGTGTTAGCTGTTGTTGAAATTTTGATAAAACAAATACCGAAAGGCAATTGAATTAATTGCACTCTCTGCTGCTTGCTGCCATTAACCTGTTTGCTCTCTCTTTTCCTGGCATACATCGCCTGAGCCACATGCGCCGTTAATTTAATTTGTTACTACACCCTTCAACACCTTGCACCACACCATTCTCTCACACTCACATGGATACCACTGATATTTCAGACAGTTCACACTCCATACCTGTAGTTATTCTTTGCTCGTCGCACTTTCGTTTGTAAAATATTACTTGGCTTAGATTGAGAAGCAGACTTATGTTCTTTGCCATTAGCCGGTGTGTAACAAAACACATTATGCCTCCCATGTTCAAAGACACAATATGACCCTGTTGATTTTAATGTTAGAGAGATCGAAACACACAAATCGATCTTTTTTATCAATCAACAATACATTCCTGCTGTCTGAATATATATGTATGAACACGCGGTCATACAAAAAGATTACCGTATTTTCACGACCATTCGGCGCACCGTATTGTTGGGCGCAGTCTCAGTAAAGGGTGCTATTTCTGTATTTGACACATACACAAAACGCACTGTATTATTGGGCGCAGCCAGGCGTGGTAAAACATACGCCAGCTGAAACATACGCCAGTTTAAATATATGGCATGCATGCACGCACGCTAAAAACACGTTTTTAAAAAGGCAACGGAAGCAAAACTGAGTTCGGTTGTACTTTATTTCGCCATTTTACAATGTACTCACGTTTTCTCTTCACCTCTGACACGCTCACCCTTCACTCATTGGCCACTGGTACCTCCTAGGGCGTGCCTTTAGCGTCCTCTTACACGCCCACCCTTCACTCATTGGCGGACTTCCGCATGCCTGTCGTCACTCACGCCCGCCTTTTCTCTATATAAACAGCGTGTCGGCCAGAAGCGCTCTCAGTCAGGCTTTGGAACTCGGCTCATACACTAGACGCTCCGCATTATAAGGCGTCCTGTCCATTTGGGAGAAAATTTAAGACTTTTAATGGCGCCTTATAGTCGTGACAATCCGGTATGTAATATGTGGAGCTTTTAGCATTTGCTGTCTTTCACTTAACAATCACGGGGCATGTAAATAGGGTTTTTGTGGTTATACCGAGAAGCCTCTAGATCTAGAAATCTTTGGTAATCGTAACTGTCAAACTGAGAACTGTGCAACAGCTGGGGTCATTTTTGTAGTCAGCCAGGCTGCCTGCTGAGACTCCCTGTGAGAGCCCGACCTGCGTGTACATGATACTGATTCATACAATCGAATCACGTTTTCCCCACTGTGCATTCACAGTATGTCGTTAATTTGTTTTCTCATCAGGCTATATGTTTGTTGTGGCACGAACGCGCTGATTGAAGAAAGCCCCCGTGAGCGGGTGGAGCAAACAAAAAGATAAGGGTCGGAAGGCAACCGAGCCGTGACAGCGGAGTTTAAAGAAGACGCAGTGTAGGTCTAGGTGATGAATACATTTCATGTACGGCCTTTTGAATGCATAAGGAAACACATGTTGGGTTGTCCTTTGAAGCAACAACATGCATATGTAAAACGTTATTTTTAAAGCGGAGGCTTTCATGGAGCTGGCAGTACTTAGCACATGACAAGCCTGTGCGATGCACCACACGGAATCGATTCTAATTCATAATAGATAGCTTATGGGGACAAAAGAGGAAACAAGATGGGTAAAGGCAGAGGGGGCTCAGAAAAATAGCGAAGGAGTTGTTGAGCGGAGAGAAGAATATAGACATCCGCGGAAAACAATCGCCTATGGAGGCAACGGATGAAAATGAGTTAAGTGGGGGTGGGGGAATGCAGGCACCAGGAGAGACTACTGAGGAGAGTTCGGATTCAAGCAAACACTCAAATCGACAAAGAGTGAAATAGTTGTCCTGGAAATTCAGATATCTCATCCCAACACAGACACGATTAAGCATTCAATCAACCAGTTTTATTTAGAATAACCTTACATCCATACAATACTAGGAAAGCATGGTGGGATACCGGTTAGCACGTCCACCTCACAGTGTAGGGGTGCTGGGTTCGATTCCAGGCCCCAGCCTTCCTATGTGGAGTTTGCACGTTCCTGCGTGGGTTTTCTCCAGGTACCGTATTTTCACGACCACAAGGCGCCATTAAAAGTCTTACATTTTCTCCAAAATGGACAGGACGCCTTATAATGCGGAGCGTCTAGTGTAAGAGCCGAGTTCCAAAGCCTGACTGAGAGCGCTTCTGGCCGAGCACGCTGTTTATATAGAGAAAAGGCGGGACGTGAGTGACGACAGGCATGCGGAAGTCCGCCAATGAGTGAAGGGTGGGCGTGTAAGAGGACGCTAAAGGCCCGCCCCTAGCTTGTACATGTCGGTAAGCGTGTCAGAGGTGAAGAGAAAAACATGAGTACATTGTAAAATGGCTAAATAAAGTACAACCGAACTCCGTTTTGCTTCCGTTGCCTTTTTAAAAACGTGTTTTTAAAAAGTGTTTATGTTTAAGCTGGCGTATGTTTTACCATGCCTGGCTGCGCCCAATAATACGGTGCGTTGTGTGTATGTGTCAAACACAGAACTAGCACCCGTTACTGAGACTGCGCCCTACAACACGGTGCGCATTCGAATGGTCGTGAAAATACGGTACTCTAATTTCCTCCCACATTGCAAAAACATGCACAGCAGCTTAATGGAGCACTCTAAATGGTCCCTAGGTGTGATTTGTGAGAATTAATGGTTGTTCGTCTTTGTGTGCCCTGCGATTGGCTGGAAACCGGTTCAGGGCATCCCCGCCGACTGCCCAAAGACATCTGGGAATCTCAGAAATCCCGTGCACTCAACTTGCACTTACGGGACGACGGAGCAGGTCTCAGGGTTCATATATTTGTTATATGGTCATTTCAGCAGTCTCTAAAAAGAGTGCAAGCAAAAGTACAGGAAAAAATGCATGTCTTTTTTAAGTAATAATGTGTCAGACGCAGTGTTGGGAGTAACTAGTTACCAAAGTAATGTATTAGCATAATGCATTACATTTAGGCAGAAGCAAAGAAATGAAAGTTACTCATTATGACAGTTATTGAATTTTGGGACCACGAGACAAAATTAATCACCAAAAGTATTCGAGAACGTGGTCCATTAGATCTGGGGTGCCCAAGTCTGGTCGTCATGTCACGTTTGAGATGTCTCTCTCGCAAATCAATGCTGTTGTTCAATACAGACTTTTTCATCTAAGGCGGCAGGCTCAAGTAAAGCCTCTCCTTTCTCAACAACACTCGGAAACAGTAATCCATGCCTTCATGACATCTTAGGTGGATGACTGGTATGCCCTTTTTTTTGGAGTCAGCCGCTCCTCCCTCAAAAATCTCCAGTTGATCCAAAAAGCTGCCGCTTGCCTCCTACCTGGTGCTTGGAAGAGAGAGAGAGCGCATCATTCCAATTCTGGCCTCCCTTCACTGGCTCCCTGTACATTTTAGAGTTGGGATCCGTCAATGTAAATGTGCGTGATTGTTCGTCTCTTTGAGTGTTGGTAAAAATAACTCTTAAATTGGTGTTCTTAATTCCGTCTTTTCCTGATTTCTTCTCTGTTTACAGCACTTTTAGATGCTCATTTTAATATACTACGTTGAGTTGAGTGGCACAAAAACAGGTTGAGGACCACTGCTCAACGTTACAATGTAACAGTTGCCAATCAATATCTAATCAAATCCAAAAAATGAAATTAATCATAGTTACCGTAAATTCCGGACTATAAGCCGCTACTTTTTTCCCCAAACTTTCAACCCTGCGGGTTATTCGGTGATGCGGCTTATTTTTGTAATTTTTCTAACGGCCACCAGGGGGCGCTCGAGTAGAAAAGGTCAGATTAAGACCGGTCTTTATGACACCGTTTAATTCCGACACTGAGGACGGTGACTTCGATGGCTTCAGTTCACAGGAGGAAGATGAAGACGGCTCACCGTGATTTTCTTTCTTTGTAAATATGTTGACATGTTTTCATGTGGGCACATGCGGCTTATATACGGGTGCGGCTTGTGTATGTACAAAATTGTTTTCCTCTCAAAATGTAGTGGGTGCGGCTTATAATCAGGTGCGCTCTATAGTGCGGAAATTACGGTACAAGAGATGCTTATTAAATAGGGATACAATCCGTCCTCGTTTGACGGGTGGGTCACAAAGTCCGTGTGTTGCCGCTCTGGATTTGGAGACTAAATCCTAGTTGCAAACAAGCCCAGCGAGTTACAGCGGACATCATATCATCACAATGTCCACTTGGAAAGTCCGCATTCAAAATTACTTTTCAAAATCCGTCATTTGTATTTTCCTGTTCCGTTACCTGCGTGTACGGTAATAACGAATTCCACTAAGGTAGCTCAGATCAACCAATCAGAGGAAAAATTCAACATGAAACAGTGATTTACGTGTGTGTGTGTGTGTGTGTGTGTGTGTGTGTGTGTGTGTGTGTGTGTGTCTTATGCCAGCACTTGTGATTCTGGTGGTCCTGGGTAGATTTCATTTGCATCGCAACACATAAGATATAACATTTTACACTCAGCTGGTGTTTTGTATTTGAGGCATTTGGCCATAATGTTCATAGTTCGCCGATTTGATCAATGACATCATGGTCAATGACCAGTCCCGTGAAATAAGAAATTACACTTGCAATGTTGCATGTGGTGGGTTGCCAAAAGGGAATTTTGGTATTCAGTTATATTCATTCATTCATTCATCTTCCTAGCCGCTTGATCCTCACAAGCGTCGCGGGGGGCGATGGAGCCTATCCCAACCGTCTTCGGGCAGTAGGCGGGGGACACCCTGAACCGGTTGCCAGCCAATCGCAGGGCACACAGAGACAAACAACCATCCACGCTCACACTCACACCTAGGGACGATTTAGAGTGTTCAATCAGCCTGCCATGCATGTTTTTGGAATGTGGGAGGAAACCGGAGCACCCGGAGAAAACCCACGCAAACATGCAAACTCCACACAGGGAGGCCGGAGCTGGAATCGAACCCGGTACCTCTGCACTGTGAAGCCCACGTGCTAACCACTGGACTACCGGGCCGCCGAGAAGCTGATATGAAAGTGTTTAATCAACTCGGATTGTCTTCACCTGGAGTTAAGCACGTGCACCATAACTATGAAAAGCCAGTATCAATGGCTTCACAGTTTTACGAATCACCATGGCAACAGGGAAGAGGACGGCTGCGTTTCTCACCCCGCTACAACTGGAAATATGAATACACTCAAACAGCGAGTCTGAACACATTTCAGCAAGAAGTGCAATACCGCTGCAGCTCTGAAAGAAGGCGACAACCGTGGAAAACATTGGGAGGGAGACACCGCGGAGAACATTTGTCAGTGCGTAACTTTCAACTTTGCACTCACAATAATATAAAACCGCTGCCCATTAATGGTGCAATCTTGTGGGGAATACATGTACTTGGCAGCAGCTGAATTTGAAATATAAAACGATTGTCCAAACAGCTGAGTCCTCAGCATAACACACACATTTCCGACCGCCCTGCAATGAGTTGCCTTAATTAAGTGCTCTGCGCTGTGTGTCAGTGGGTCCCCGCGGTCTCCTTCTGGTAGCCAATTGTACGCCGCTTCAGTGGAGCTGGTGGACCGCCCTTGCTCCATCGGGGTGAGTGCTGCCTGTTCTCCTCTCTCGGCTTGGGTTGGATGGGGAACTCTGTCCACATTGTGCGATTCGCTACGGTTCACTTACATTACGAAATGTCCTTCCATACCTATTTGTCATGTCCTTGTTTATGATGATACTAATGCAGCGTGTTATACCGGAGACAAATTCCTTGTGTGTTCTACATACCGTATTTTCACGACCATTCGGCGCACCGTGTTGTAGGGCGCAGTCTCAGTAACGGGTGCTAGTTCTGTGTTTGACTCATACACAAAACGCACCGTATTATTGGGCGCAGCCAGGCGTGGTAAAACATACGCCGGCTTAAACATACGGCATGCATGCACGCACGCTAAAAACACGTTAGCTTGAAGCATAGCGTAGCATGCTAAGACATGCTAAAAACACGTTTTTAAAAAGGCAACGGAAGCAAAACGGAGTTCGGTTGTACTTTATTTAGCCATTTTACAATGTACTCACGTTTTTCTCTTCACCTCTGACACGCTCACCGATTGGTACAAGCTAGGGACGTGCCTTTAGCGTCCTCTTCCGCTTCCGCATGCCTGTCATCACTCACGTCCCGCCTTTTCTCTCTATAAACAGCGTGTCGGCCAGAAGCGCTCTCAGTCAGGATTTGGAACTCGGCTCATACACTAGACGCTCCGCATTATAAGGCGTCCTGTCCATTTGGGAGAAAATGTAAGACTTTTAATGGCGCCTTATGGTCGTGAAAATACGGTACTTGGCCAATAAAGATGATTCTGATTCTAATCCACTTGCATGTGTCAGGAAACACATGCAGGGGTTGGTTGGTTTCGGTTCACTCCCAAGTTCCTAGAAAAATTTCTTCTGACCATGTCAACTTCCTGATCTGGTACAGGGGCTGAGAATCAACATAGTCCCTCCAATTACACAATCGGGTCCACTACCCCCATCCTGTTCCCTTTTCTGTCCCTGTTCTATCCCTTTTCTATCCAGCCTTTTATTGTCCTGACCTTCTCTCGCAGAGGGCAACACGACTGTCCTGCATAGAATTCAATTCCAATGTGACATTGCAATATAACAGATAACGCTGTCTTGTTTATTTTACCTTAAGCTAGTGTCCTGTCGTTACATGTTTTATTTTTCTCTCCGTCCTATTTTCTTCTTTTATGTAGCTCCCCTGTTAAACCACATTCTGTTTGACTGCAAACTTGAATAAATATCCACCGCCATGCAAATGACCACAGTATATAAAACTCCAATGTTGCGCAGAAAAACGGTGAAAGATACACATTCTCCATTATTATTTTAAAAAGCAGTCAAACTGGATGGATAGGTTGAACACACAAATTTGATGAATGGGATCTACACTAATTCCGAGTGCATGATAAATATCCTAAAGTAAGATTTTTTTTTTGTGCATGACTAATGAGTTTCTTTTTTTCTAACACCAACATTTTTTAATCTAATTATTCAATCAGAGCGGCACGCTGCATGACTGGTTGAGCAGCACGGTGGTTGACGGGTTAGCACGTTTGCCTTACAGAGGTCATTGCTTTGACTCCAGGCTCCGGCGTTCCTTTGTGGCGCTTGCATGTTCTCCCCATGCCAGTGTGGGGGTTTTTTTTCCGAGTGCTCTCGTTTTTTTCCTCCCACATTCCAAAAACACACAAGCACATGAATTGAACACTCTAAATTCTGTAGATGTAATTGGGAGTGTGAATGGTTGTTTGCCTATGTGTGACTTGCGATTGTCTGGCGACCGGTTCAGGGTGTGCCCTGCCAACCAGCTTGGATTGGCTCCAGGTAATCCTTGAGAGTATAAGCGGTTTGGAAAATGGATGAATGGATGGATTATTCATTCAGTAGAAAAACAACAGGAACTTGAGTATTGAGTATCTGTCCGTCTGTCCATCCGTCCATTTTCTCCAGTATATCACTGGAGCCTATCTGAGCTGAATTTGGCCTTGAGTACACCCTGGAATGTTTACTCATCACTAGTGAGGCACATAAGACCAACAACTAATTACCGTAAATTCCAGACTATAAGCCGCTACTTTTTTCCCAAACTTTCAACCCTGCGGCTTATTCAGTGATGCGGCCAATTTGTGTCATTCTTCTAACGGCCGCTAGGGGGCGCTCGAGTAGAAAAGGTAAAATTAAGACCGGTGGAATATATGCGTGGAGGAAGACTGCAACTTCTTGTCTTGTGCATCCATTAAATTAGCGTGAACATACCCTCATCATGGAAAATGCAGAAAGAAAGGCATATGACGCAATATGTTGACATGTTTTAATGTGGGCACATGCGGCTTATATACGGGTGCGGCTTGTGTGCGTACAAAATTGGTTTTCCTCTAAAAATGGAGTGGGTGCGGCTTATAATCTGGTGCGCTCTATGGTGCGGAAATTACGGTACACATCTACAATACAATACAATGTAGAGAAGACAGAGTACCCAGAAAAAAAGGCATCAAAGATGGAAACACGTTTGAAATACCGGGAATTGCTTTTTGTGTGTCGCAGCTCTCAGCTGCCTGAGTTTGTCCAAAAATAAGTCATTCACTCATCTCGACAAAGCATTCAAAATTTCCTTCATAACACTTGGGGGTGGAGGTCGGGGGGGCAAACACTGCTCTCTGTTTTCCGAACATAGTATTAATAACAATATAAATGAATACAATTTAAAACGACAAACTCATCTGTTGGGTTTACATACACTGATTGTGTTTGGATTTACAGTGTGCGCAGCTATTTTTGCCCGCTCCAATGTTACCACGTGATGAAAAACTGTTTGTTTTGCTTCAGCACACAGAGTGAAAAAAAGGGCACGTGTGCCAGACTACTGTAAATAATAATTTCATAGTATTCAAATTTTTGGTAGGGTGTTCGTGGTCTGTGTAGAGTTCACTTTAGATTTGATCAGTCTGGTCATGATTCATGATCTCTCAGTTTGTATAAGTCAGTTTACGGAACCGAACCCGAAAAATGTCAACATACTGCAATAAATGTGCCGTGTGTAATTGCAATATTTTTTAAATTGGAGTTTCATCAGAGCAGGTGCGTCTCAATATGCTGAATCCGATTACAGATAAGGACTGTACGTGAACCAGTAATGTCATGTAGCTCGCCCATCCCCCCTAAAATGAGAAAATGCAAACATGGTTGTAATTTGTTGAGGTGCAAAAGCTGAATTGCGTCATATCCTCCTGACTAGCAGTAGTTCAAATGTGTCCTCTGTAGAGGACATTTGTGAACAAACGGGTGCACTGACCAAACTTGTGCCAATCTCCACATTTCCCATGCATATGAATACCATGTCGTGCCAAGTTGCCAACCAAAAATTGTACATTGTGTAAAAAAAAAAAAAAGGGAATGACATTGCTTTTCATCAAGCCTATAAGAGGCAGCCCACACATGCATGTCAGTGTTCAAACAAATTAACAGTCCACAGAAAACTGTGAGAACACAATCAGTGCTCTTGGCGGAGTGTCTACGTGTTCAAATTCAAATGGAAGAATACGGTAAACATCGAGAGTGAGAACGTTTTCTCATCTGGAATTTAGGACATGTTAGACAATGTGGGTTTATTTATTTATTTATTTTTTAAAAATGTTTTCCTGTCTGGAGAAACTTAATCATGCATACCAAGGCCAGTTGTTGTCATCATTACTGCTTGTCTCCCTAAGTCTTATTCAGAAATGTCATTCGAATGACCTCAGTTTGACATAGTTCATTGTTTTATTTTTTTAAAATGGATTTTCTTTTTAAAATGATTAGAAAAGTTCACCTGTTCTGCAAGAATTCTTAATTCTTCTTTAAAAAAAAAAAAAAAAATCCAATCCAGTTCATCCATCCATCCATCCATTATCCGAACCGCTTGATCCTCACTAGGGTCACGGGGGGTGCTGGAGCCTATCCCAGCTGTCTTCAGGCAGTAGGCGGGGGACACCCTGAATCGGTTGCCAGCCAATCGCAGGGCACACAGAGACGAACAACCATCCACGCTCACATTCACACCTAGGGACAATTTGGAGTGTTCAATCAGCCTGCCATGCATGTTTTTTGAATGTGGGAGGAAACCGGAGTGCCCGGAGAAAACCCACGCAAGCCCGGGGAGAACATGCAAACTCCACACAGGGAGGCCGGAGCTGGAATGGAACCCGGTACCTCAGCACTGTGAAGTCAACGTGCTAACCACTGGACTACCGGGCCGCCCCCAATCCAGTTCATAATGTGATTAATGCTAATGATGGGCAATACCAAACAACTTTGATTTGATGCAAATTACTTTTTGGGAATTCAATAACAGTACAGGCACCCACACTATGTGTTTTTTTTTTTTTTTACCCAAACCATAACCAATAATTGAACAATATTATTGTTCTTAAGAGATTAGTAGAAACATAGGACAGGATCAGGACGCTTCACAACCAGTGACGGATCACTCATCCTTTACTCGGGACACCACGACACCCACACCCAAGGAGTTGCCATCATTTTATCCAGGAGAAGACAAGAACTCTTATCGAATGGGAGCCTATCAGTGAGCGACTCATTAGGGCACGTTTTGATTCTAAGTACTGCAAGTTAACCATCATTCAGTGCTACGCACCAACTAATGATGCAGATGCTGAGGCGAAGGATGACTGGTATGAACAGCTACAAGTAGCCATTTCGAAAGTCCCACAACATGACATGCTCCTGGTCATTGGAGACTTCAATGCGAAAGTGGGGTCCGACAACACTGGCCTTGAGAGTACGATGGGCGTCCATGGATGTGGCATGATCAACGAAAATGGTGAAAATCTCGTTGACTTTTGCATGAACAATAGGCTGATCATTGAGGCACAATCTTTCCACACAAGTCCATCCACAAACTTACCTGGACGTCACGGATGGGGTCACAATCAATCAGATCGACCACATCATGATCAACGGCAAATGGCGCAGGTCCCTGCAGGATGTACGTGTGTATCGTGGAGCAGATGCTAACAGTGATCACTTCCTAGTTGCTGCCTCCATCAAGCTCAAGCTCCGGAAAGTCATCCAGCACAGTCAACGAAGGAAACGACTCGTCATCTCCCAAATCAAGATCCCAGAAACCAAGGCTGCCTTTGTTCTAGAATTGAAGAACCGCTTCAGTGCTCTTTCAGCGGACGATGCTCTAGAACTGGAGGATATCAGTCAGAAGTGGGCTACCATCAAAAGTACCTACTGCACCACAGCAGAAGAAGTCCTAGGCTTCAAGAAGAGGAAAAACAAGGAATGGTTAACACAAGGAATATGGAAGCTCATAGATGAGAGGAGAAGCCTGAAAGACAAGCTGCTGAACACCAAGTCACCAAGACTGCAGGAACGAGCCAAAGCAGCCTACAAGAGCAAGGATAAGGAGGTGAAGAGAAGTGCCAGGAGTGACAAGAGAGCGTATGTGGAGAGTTTGGCTAGTGAAGCCGAAAAAGCTGCAGCGAGAGGAGACATGGGTACTGTCTACAAGGTCACGAAACAACTGAGTGGAAACCACCACAACCACTCTGGACCGATAAAAGACAAGAATGGCAACACTCTGTCTACGGTACGCGAGCAAGCAGCACGTTGGGTGGAACATTTCAAGGAGGACCTTAACCATCCTGACCCAAGCGACCCAGCTAATCCCGTTCCTAATGATGGTATCCTGGAGATCAATACAGACCCGTCAACCGAAGACGAAGTCAGGAGAGCCATCACAGCAATGAAGAATGGCAAAGCATCAGGAGTTGACGGCATCCATGCAGAAATGCTGAAAGCTGATGTTGACCTGGCTACAACTCTTCTTACAGATCTCTTTAGCGTGATATGGGAGAAGGCGTGATACCGGAAGACTGGGCGAAGGGTCTGATTGTGAAACTCCCAAAGAAAGGCACCCTCCAAGAGTGCGACAACTGGCGTGGGATCACCCTTCTGTCCATCCCTAGCAAGATTTTTGCCGTGTCCTACTTAAGCGCATCGACCAAGCCATTGACCCCAGGCTTAGGCAGGAGCAAGCAGGATTCGGAAGGGCAGAGGGTGCATGGACCAAATCTTTGCCTTGCGTAACATCATCGAGCAATGCTTGGAATGGAATGTGCCACTGTACATCAACTTTGTGGATTTTAAGAAGGCCTTTGATAGCGTGCATCGGGAAACATTGTGGCGAATACTGCTTTCATACGGTGTACCACCCAAGATCATCACCTTGATTAGCATATTCTACAGCCACTTCGAGTGCAGTGTCATCCTGGATAATACCCTGACAGAGTGGTTCCCAGTGGAGTCCGGTGTGCGCCAAGGCTGCATATTATCCCCGATCCTCTTCCTTCTTATCATCGACTGGATCATGAGGAAGACAACAGCTGACAAAGCCAGAGGGATCCAGTGGACATTCCACTCCCAACTCAAGGACCTGGACTTTGCCGATGACCTTGCCATCCTGTCCTCCAAACATACTCATCTGCAAGAGAAGACTGACCGATTGGGCCATTTCGCTGCACAAACAGGACTCACCATCAGCACCACCAAAACCCAGGTCATGTATATCAACCCCAGGGTGACAGCTCCCATCACCAACAATGGGAAACCTCTTGAGGCTGTCGGCAACTTTACTTACCTGGGAAGTCTGATAAGTACTGACAATGGCGCGCAGAAGGACATCAAGGCGAGGCTTGCAAAGGCGCAGGGAGCATTTGCCAGGCTCCATGCCATCTGGAAGTCCCGTCAATACACTCTTCACACCAAGATCCATCTGTACAACAGCAACGTGAAGTCTGTATTGCTGTATGGGTCCGAGTGCTGGACACAACAAGTGTCTCCGCAAGATCTGCCGTATATTCTGCCCAAACACCATCTCCAACCGTGATCTCTACACGTTGACTGGAAGCCAGAGTATAGTAGGAGAGATCAAGCGTCGACGATTCCGATGGCTGGGGCACGTATTCAGGATGGAGGAAAGCCGCATACCAAAAGTAGCGTTGAGATGGACTCCACCCGGAAAGAGAAAGAGGGGACGGCCCAAAACCACATGGCGCCGAACTGTGATGGCAGAGCTGAAAGAGAGGGATCTCACATGGGGACAAGCCCAACACATCGCCAGAGACAAGGCACGATGGAGAGAGTTGACTGAGGCCTTATGTCCCAGACGGGACGAAGAGGATTGAATGAAATGAATGAATGAATAAAACAAGGAGACATTGAAACCCCCGCTCGCCGCCGAAGGAAAACAAACAAACAAACAAAAAACTACGGCAAGCCTGAGGATTTCACGTAACAATAGTTACCGGTAGCGTGTCGTTTCCGTGGCGTCATTTTACGGTACCGAAACATAGTTTAACCATTAAAGTCACCGCACACCACTTGACTGTGTGATCAACGCGTCCTTGAGTGTTTTGAAAGGCACGTATAAATGAAATGTACTATTATTATTATTATTACACAAAAATGTAGAAGGTTTGGAAAAAATGCCGACCGGAACGTTTTTGTTCGAGGTAGAAATTCTCGGTCGGTCGGGTTACCGGAAACACACTACTTTTTTTTCTACGCCTTACAATACCGTAAGTTCTGGACTATAAGCCGCACATTTTGTCACACGCTTTCAACCCTGCGGCCTATGTAAAGATTTTTCGAACGGCCACCGGGGGGCGCTCGAGCATAAAAGGCAAGAGTCAGACAAGTTGATATATACGCGTCGAGGAAGACGCCGTCATTTGTCCGGGCGCATTGGACCTGCTTTCGGCTGCACTGCATCCACCAAGGATTACCATGCAAAAAAAAACTTCCCGAAAGACATTGTCGTGAAAGTTGACACAAAAGCGCGGATGGTAGAAAGCCTAATTAAGGAATGGTTGACCGAGTGTGGATTTTTTCACACAAAAAAAGCATTACTCGACAGCGAACAGTGACTTTTATGGGTTGTTTTTTGTAACCAGCCCTGTTAGTGTCGTTTTACTACCGTTGTGCCGCTGCGTTCTAGGCACGATTTGGAAAGTTAAGATATGTTGTTAAAACTCTTAAATCTGTGTATCGTCATTTTGTGAATATATTATGTAACAATGTGCGCACCTGTGGCTTATAGACAGGTGCGGCTTATGTGTGTACATGTTTTTTTACTTTAAAAAATGCCGTGGGTGCGACTAAAGGCGTGTTCCCACGTTGCAATTTGTGGCCTAAGTTTTGTGGCATGCAACACATTGCAACGTGTGAACCCCGAAGTCGGACAGACTTTTGTGGCATGCGACGTGTTGGATGCGTGTTGCATGAAATGGGACTTGCTCTATTTGCTTGCAACGTGTTGCATGAACCCGAACAATCAGAACGCGTTGCGCTATCACCTGACAAAAACATCACGTCGTTACGTAAACACGGAACGCGGAAGTATAATGGCGTCGACACAGAAATCCCAAAAAATCGTACCCAAAACGACCGTTTGGGTTTTGGCTCCTCTTAGCTGGGCTAGTAGACCGATAGCTGCCAGTTCGAGGAGATCATCGTAGCTGTCGTTTTGACGATTAGCCGCCAGAGTCGCAGAACGAAATATGTTGCTTAGCAACGTTAAACGCGCTTTCGGAAAAATATTCTCGCCAGATTTTAAATTGTTTGCAACTGTTACAACGTGGGAACACATTCGGTTTGCAACATCACATTTGCAATTTGTGTTATGCAACACGTTGCATAACACAAATTGCAAGGTGGGAACGCGCCTTTCTAATCAGGTGCCTGTCGTGTTTCGTATTTGGCAGCAGGTGGGCAGGCGTTCATTTCTGCTGCCTGCGCACCTGCCGCCTATTTGTGGGTGATGGCAGCTGCTAGAGCTAGCTGCTCCGGCTGTCGACTCATTGCCGGAGTCTTGTATGCGGCGCCACTGCTGTTGCCCATATATTTAAGCGTTACTCGAGTATTATTGTTGTTTATTCTATTCTCGTCGTGGCGTTAAGTAGATTCAAAGTGCGGGCTTTATCTTGTGTTTTAGTCCACTCATTTCCCTTGCCGTTTTTTTTTTGCAAGCGTTTTCTCGTTGTCGCGTTGATGTTTTTTTTCTGGTTCTAGTTATTGACCAGCACTTTCTGTGTTCTATTCGACGGACTTTTTGTTTATAATAAATATTATTTTGAGACGGAGTTCCTTGTCAGCGTCTGCTATTTTTGGGATCCACTTATTCTCGTTTTTTTATAGTTACGTACGAAGAGGTTCCTTTCCCGCTTTGCGCGTAACGTGACAGTGCCCTTGATAGTCCAGAAACTACGGGCACTTTGTCATCAAATCCATTCAACCCCCCGCCCCTCAGCCTATGACTGGCTTCCATATGCCTGATGCTCTAATGGTCTGTGTCCCCAGACTTAGCGGCCACAGCGTGCTCCATGCACCCCCCGAGTGTGGCACTCCGAATAACCGAAAGGCGCTTTCCAAATAACGCTGCGGGTTTCCATTCACATCATGTCTTACAATAACGTAAATTCTGGACTATAAGCCGCACATTTTGTCACACGCTTTCAACTCTGCGGCCTATGTAAAGATTTTTCGAACGGCCACCGGGGAGCGCTGGAGCATAAAAGGTAAGAGTCAGACAAGTTGACATATACGTGTCGAGGAAGACGCGATCATTTGTCCGGGCGCATTTGACCTGCTTTGGGCTGCACTGCATCCACCAAGGATTACCATGCAAAAAAAAACTTCCCGAAAGACATTGTCGTGAAAGTTGACACGAAAGCGCGGATGGTAGAAAGCCTAATTAAGGAATGGTTGACCGAGTGTGGATTTTTTCACAGAAAAAAAGCATTACTCGACAGCGAACAGTGACTTTTATGGGTTGTTTTTTGTAACCAGCCCTGTTAGTGTCGTTTTACTACCGTTGTGCCGCTGCGTTCTAGGCACGATTTGGAAAGTTAAGATATGTTGTTAAAACTCTTAAATCTGTGTATCGTCATTTTGTGAATATATTATGTAACAATGTGCGCACCTGTGGCTTATAGACAGGTGCGGCTTATGTGTGTACATGTTTTTTTACTTTAAAAAATGCCGTGGGTGCGACTAAAGGCGCGTTCCCACGTTGCAATTTGTGGCCCTAAGTTTTGTGGCATGCAACACATTGCAACGTGTGAACCTCGAAGTTTTGTGGCATGCAACGTGTTGGATGCGTGTTGCATGAAATAGGACTTGCTCTATTTTCTTGCAACGTGTTGCATGAACCCGACCAATCAGAACGCGTTGCGCTATCACCTGACAAAAAAACATCGCGTCGTTACGTAAACACGTAAAGCGGAAGTATAATGGCGTCGACACAGAAATCCCAAAAAATCGTACCCAAAACGAGCGTTTGGGTTTTGGCTCCTCTTAGCTCGGCTAGTAGACCGCTAGCTGCCAGTTCGAGGAGATCATCGTCGCTGTCGTTTTGACGATTAGCCGCCATAGTCGCAGAACGAAATATGTTGCTTAGCAACGTTAAACGCGCTTTTGGAAAAATATTCTCGCCAGATTTTAAATTGTTTGCAACTGTTGCAACGTGGGAACACATTCGGTTTGCAACATCACATTTGCAATTTGTGTTATGCAACACGTTGCATAACACAAATTGCAAGGTGGGAACGCGCCTTTCTAATCAGGTGCCTGTCGTGTTTCGTATTTGGCAGCAGGTGGGCAGGCGTTCATTTCTGCTGCCTGCGCACCTGCCGCCTATTTGTGGGTGATTGCAGCTGCTATATCGAGCTGCTCCGGCTGTCGACTCATTGCCGGAGTCTTGTATGCGGCGCCACTGCTGTTGCCCATATATTTAAGCGTTACTCGAGTATTATTGCTGTTTATTCTATTCTCGTCGTGGCGTTAAGTAGATTCAAAGTGCGGGCTTTATCTTGTGTTTTAGTCCACTCATTTCCCTTGCCGTTTTTTTTTTGCAAGCGTTTTCTCGTTGTCGCGTTGATGTTTTTTTTCTGGTTCTAGTTATTGACCAGCACTTTCTGTTTTCTATTAGACGGAGTTTTTGTTTATCATAAATATTATTTTGAGACGGAGTTCCTTGTCAGCATCTGCTATTTTTGGGATCCACTTATTCTCGTTTTTTTATAGTTACGTACGAAGAGGTTCCTTTCCCGCTTTGCGCGTAACGTGACGGTGCCCACGATAGTCCGGAAACTACGGGCACTTTGTCATCAAATCCATTCAACCCCCCCCCTCCCCCCCCCTCAGCCTATGACTGGCTTCCATATGCCTGACGCTCTAATGGTCTGTGTCCCCAGACTTAGCGGCCACAGCGTGCTCCATGCACCCCCCGAGTGTGGCACTCCGAATAACCGAAAGGCGCTTTCCAAATAACGCTGCGGGTTTCCATTCACATCATGTCGTGGCGCGATACATTCAATTACATTTTTTTTATTCAGCTTGTTCCTTCAATTTGTCACCATCCATAAAACGGAGTTAAAGATGTGCAGATACATTGAAGGAACCTGTTTCAGCTGGTGTCATTCTTACTTTAAGACCTCAAGAAAGAACGAGGAAGTAATGAGGCGACACGATCAATTGATCCATCTGACACCACACAAGAGCATCAATGTCACATTACCATTTATGCAATCACAGTTGGGATATTGTGGGTGTAAATCTCATGTGGAGTTTGCATATTCTCCCGTGCTCGCTTGAGTTTTCTGATGGTACCGGTATGCTGTCTTCCTCCCACATACCAAAAACACGCTCTGTTGGTACGGTTGGAAGGATGCATGGAGTGAACGTGCAGCCTTCTGAAGGACCACAAATATATACCCAAAACTTGGTTCTGCATCATTTTTTTCCAGAGATGATTTTCTTCTCGGACGGCACGGTGATCAACTAATTTGCACGCTCGCCTTGCAGTGCAGAGGTGCAGGCTTTGATTCCGCACTCCAGTCTTCCTGTGTGGAGTTTGCATGTTCTCCCCAGGCCTGTGTGGGTTTTCTCCGGGTACTCCGGTTTCCTCCCTCATTCCAAAAACATGCATGGCAGGTTGATTGAACACTCCAAATTGTCCCTAGGTGTGAGCGTGAGCATGGATGGTTGTGTGCCCTGCGATTGGCTGGCAACCAGGGTTCAGGGTGTCCCCCGCCAGCTTGGATGTCGACACCTGAATGGATGCGTCTTCTGAAGGGATGCCTCCAGTCATCTCATTTGGTTTAATATGTGGAGTGTTTTGAATACATGAGTCGTGACGGTCACCTTTACCGTACCCGTTTAATCGTCTTTTCATCCCTTCCAGGTTTTATCCATACATGTGGAGGTACCTTAAAGGGGAGGAATGGGACCCTAGAAAGCCCCGGGTTTCCCTACGGTTATCCCAATGGAGCCAACTGCACCTGGGTGATCGTCGCAGGAGAGGGCAACAGGATTCATCTGGTTTTTCAATCTTTTGCTCTGGAAGAAGAATATGACTTTTTGTCTCTGTATGATGGCCACCCACAAACGGCAAACTTCAGAACAAGGTAAGACTGTCATGTTGGTCTGTTTGGGACCAACAGGTGGCTCTGTAGGGCACCTCCTACAGCGGCACGCCTGTTGGTCATTATGTCATTAGTCGGTTTTCTGTTAAAAGGACTCCCGGCCCCGCCCACTCAGTGTCGGTATTTTTGTTTGTATTGCTTTCACCTTGTTTTTGCATCTTCCATTTGTTTTTTTTGTGTGTTACTTTGGATTCTTGTTGTTACTTTTCGGGACTTTATTCCGAATTTAGTTTTCTCAGTGTTTTGTTAATACAGTTTGTCAAGTTCACCCTGCACCTCCGCCCTGCCTGCTTTTTCGGGTCCTCCACCACCACACTCGTGACAAAGACATCTCCCTGTTTCTATTGTCCTTGAAATTTATTTGAGTGATGAGAATGCAACAATAGACTTTCATGTAAAAAGTGGGCCTGGGTTTTGGAGGAAAGATAGTGAGCTAAAACTGATAAACAAGCCCCTATGATGTATCATTATTTTTTTCCCCCATAAAAACTAATCGAAATGCATAACAGTATCTTCAGAGTTCCTCTTTTTCGTTCGTTTTGGTCGGCCTGGAAGCTATCTTTACCATTAACGCCACTGGAGAGAGCTTAAATTCCGACCTTCGACCGCATCGTGGTGGTGGGGCGGGGGGGCGTGTAACTGCCCGACCAACAGAAGGCTCTGGTAGAAGCTGGGCTGGGAACCCGGCTTTTAACTAAAATCCCCACGAAACTTCTTTCTTCATGACTTCACGGCCTACTGCAAATACGACTCAAGCTACGGCATCCGCGGGGAAACGACGCGCCTGCCCTCAGCTCAGCGGGCCGGGTGATAAATGTGCAAGCCGAGCGCCACCGCCATCACCTCGTCCCATGCCGTGAGCGCCTCAACGTTTCTTGCTGGAACGTCCGGACTCTCCGCGATGAAGGGACCCAAAATTGTGCAACTCCTATAGTGGCGGTTCATCTCTTTACCGCCGTGCATTTTTATCTTGACCGTTATGTATGCAAGAAGTATATTCCAGTGGAGCAGCACCATTTGCTCTGTCAGTTTTTTTTGGACAAAGGTGTGGCAGGAGTTAAGTCAGATAAAAGGGATGCAGCACATAATACGTTCTGAAGGAGGGAGTGTACTACTGTGATATATTTATTTCTAGTTAGCATTGCAAGTTTTAACCCTATGTTGCATACGGGTTACTTACAGTAACCACAACTTGAACTCATATTGGTTATTCAAGTTACCAGTTTTAGTTTTTAAATCCACCGCGAGATGTCACTAGCGTGCGCAACAGCGGGAGGAAAAGGTGAAAGAGGGTCCACAAAATGTTGAATAATTTCTATCCGTGAGATGAAAAGGTCCAAATACCCTATTGTACTTGTGCAGAAGAGTATATAGAACACATAGAACACAATAAATAACCGTTTCTATGTGTTACCTATCAGTACTGCCATGCTTTTTGGCAAGGTCATTGTAGTGACCATTATGCACACAAGTAACCCCTATTATGTATTTTTTTCCCAAAATTGTGAATTTATTATGATATTTGGCCATAATCTACCCGAAATTTAAAAACAAACCACAATTGAATAACTCCTGCAGAAGCCATGCAACATAGGGTTAACATATAATGGTGAGCCTTTTATAATAGGTCAACACAACTACGAAAAAGCCAAATAAAAGCCGGTCAGTATGAAGATTAAGCAAATGGCAACTAGGAAAAACACGATTCCAAATAATCTGGTCGTAAAACACATTTTCAAAGTATGTACACTTTTTTTTTTTAATGTACATTGTAATGCAAAGTGCAAATTTGCCACTCCAGCAGTTGAACCTTCATCCACTGCATATAAAGTATGTGGATGCATTGCAGTTGGCCAACTGTTTTACGACTCCTTTACCTTTATCGCGGGCTCATTGGTCAGATTGCACAATATCATCTTATGGCGGGACCGAGTCGACTGGTCGTTAACTTGAATGGAGTGAAAGCGCACGCTTTTTTCCGCATGAGTTTGCAGCATGCACGCACGCACGTCTTCGTTTGTTTAGCTGCTACTTTGTGTCTGGAATGGGCTGCACTAAAACACTCGTTTTCTGCTCAAAATCTCCTCTTGCGTGCTTCGAAGAGTGGCATAAATACAACAAGTCCCAGGGACTCGCTGATCAGAAAAGTATGAGTCCCATTATGCATTTAGAGAGTCCCACATTTGCGAATTCCGAAATGATCTACATATTCAATTGCATATGATAAGAACACAAACAACATATGCAGACAATGACAAACAAATGCTGCAATTTTTAAAATAATTTAGTAGCGCTGAGGTCATCAATGTCTTGCTGTCATTATGCAGTCACAATGATGGCACGCATCATTTGTTAGTGGGCATATGACAACTGATTGCGGGCCAAAAATCGATACGAATCGCAGTCCTCTTTGGTAGCTGGCTGCCTTTATTATTGCCACATTGTTCACTGACGGTGGGAAATGAAGGGACAGCCTGTTGCACCGGTGCCACAATAATGCTAAATGAAGCTTTGCAATAATTAGCCTTGTAAGTACACTACATTCGTATCTCCACAACAAATAATTCATTTTTATTTTGTACGTAGCAGGACCTAAACCATGACCCTTTGCTTCCAAAGTTCAGTTCCTTCAAGATAAGCTACTGCGCATTTTGTTCTCGAAACAGCGTTTTGTCGGGAAAAAAAAATCAGTTGCTTCGATGATTTGACATTTACGTCTGTGATTATGAAAATAAAATATCGCCGGGCCACTGTAAAGAGGAAGGACAAGTCTTTAAATCATTCCATGCTGTTCTTTTTCGCAGTCGAATTGGCCGGCACGAAGCCGTTATTCACGTGAGTTATGAGTCTTATTTGGCTCTGACACTTGACAATAAACTAAACAGAATAGCTTTACTTTAATCGTTGCTTGCTCTCACTTCAAGACATTCCCGGTCTTCCATGTTTGCGCCACGCTTCTGTTTCTTTTTCTGCCTTTTTTAAGTGTCATGCTGCTACCAAGCCTCACGAATCGGATGTGTGGGAATGTGTGAACACTACCTTTAGGGCAGTGGTTCTTAACCTGGGTTTGATCGAATCCCAGGGGTTCAGTGAGGCGGTCTCAGGGGGTTCAACGGAACCTCTGCCATGGAGGGTAAGACACACGCGACTCAACATGTTCATTAGTTATGACACGCCCGCTTGGCCATCACTGGCTGCAGATGATCACATGCTTGCTTGTCCAATCAGTGCTGTGGGAAATGTAGTTCGCTTCGTAATCAACGTGTGACTGTCGTGGTAATACGTTGTTCAATTTTTTAAAAAGTATACTTATCTGTTGACATTTTATTCATTTTTTTCTGTTTTTAATAAATAATTTTTATTTATTTTTTTAATATCGTGAATTTGTAAAAAATATATATTTATTTTTCACCCATAAAGGGTTCAATGAATGTGCATATTAACTCATTCAGTACCAGCCAATTCTGGACCAAGTCTGAAAAGACGTTTAAAAACGTCTTTGGGAGTGAATGAGTTAACTGGTTGGGTTCGGTGCCTCTAAAAATGTTAAGAAACGCTGCTTTAGGGTCAATGTAGTGTGTTCAGATGGGAGGAAATGTCACTTCTGTCCAGACATTCTTGCGGATTGTGGCCAGACATAAGCCATTTAGCAGCCACTAGCTTGCCTGATGGAGTTTAATACTCACCGTAATTTCCGCACTATAGAGCGCACCTGATTATAAGTCGCACCCACTACATTTTGAGAGGAAACCCAATTTTGCACATACACAAGCCGCACCCGTATATAAGCCGCATGTGCCCACATTAAACATATTGCGTCATATGCCTTTCTTTCTGCATTTTCCATGATGAGGCTATGTTCACGCTAATTTAATTGATGCACAAGACAAGAAGTTGCAGTCTTCCTCCACGCATATATTCCACCGGTCTTAATCTTACCTTTTCTACTCGAGCGCCCCCTGGCGGCCGTTAGAAAAATTGCACAAATCGGCTGCATCACTGAATAAGCCGCAGGGTTGAAAGTTTGGGGGAAAAAAGTAGCGGCTTATAGTCCGGAATTTACGGTACTCACGTAGCGCAATATAAATATTTCAATTTCCTCATTGTAAGTGTCCGGCTTGCTCATTCCTCAAAAAGAATTAAGGAGGGTTTGAAGCACTGCATGCTCACTTGCCTTTTCTGCCAATAATTAATTTTATGCAAAGAACTTTAAAACCTCTCATTCCTCACCGTCGAGGTCAACCTGGCGCTCAATACCTATACCGCATTAAATGGAACATTAAAGTCGCTTCCTTTTGTTGTTCTTATGTGGCTTTAATGTTCATTTCAAAAGTTTGCATGGAATCTGAATCTGAATGTTGTTCTAACAGACTTTTGCAGGGATACTTTATTCAAATGAGAGCATGTTATCAGACAATTATCAGCCTTACTGCCCCAATTAACATCAGCAATGACGGGATTTGACCGAGTTTTAGGCCCATATCCATAAACTCATCCTTATTGAGCTGAATCTGCAAAGTAAAAAAAAAAAAAAAAAAATGCATGAAATCGTGAGCTGAATGGAGGGAGCTGATGGACGTCAGCTGTTGTTGTGTTAGCATTACTACTGTATCAAATACGTATTTAAATGTATTTTCCAGAAGATCAATTATTCCGGAGAATATATACCGCAATTTCCGCACTATAGAGCGCACCTGATTATAAGCCGCACCCACTACATTTTTAGAGGAAAACCAATTTTGTACATACACAAGCCGCACATGTATATAAGCCGCACCTGTATATAAGCCGCACGTGCCCACATTAAAACATGTCAACATATTTGCAAAGAAAGACGGTACACAGAGAGAGTTTTTAAATAATATAACTTAACAATAATAATAATATAACTTTCTTCCCAAACGGTGCCTGTGACGCAGCAGTAAAACGGTAGCAACATGCTAACAACACGCTAGCAACAGAATAGCAACACAGTATAACAGGTCTGCTAAAAGAACATACCGGTACTTGTCAAAATCACGGTGAGCCGTCGTTTATGCCAAGTTTACGTGCAGCAGCTCTGTTTCCTTCTTTATCGGACAGACAGCTGGATTGCTTTTAGTTTGAAAGCGGCGTCATATGCCTTTCTTTTGGCATTTTCCATGATGAGGGTATGTTGACGCTAATTTAATTGATGCACAAGACAAGAAGTTGCAGTCTTCCTCCACGCATATATTCCACTGGTCTTAATCTGACCTTTTCTACTCGAGCGCCCCCTGGCGGCCGTTAAAAAATGACACAAATTGGCCAGGAAAGTTTGGGAAAAAAGTAGCGGCTTATAGTCCGGAATTTACGGTAGGTTTTTCATCAAACAAGAGCTTCTATGTATTTCGGCAAGCAGACTATCTATGCCTTCTGTCGACCTCAGGTTTTCGCTGCACACCATTTGCATTCACGCTTCTTACAGGATTGTTTAAGTGTGTGCATTTCATTTGTAAAACGTGGAGTATGTCTCTTAGGACACGTATTTAGTCTTAATGGTGCTAAGAAGTCGAGTGCATTTAATAGAACAGCACTGAAATCAATGTTCCCTCTAAGCTGCACAACTGCGCACTGGTCACACACTCTCAGCGCACAAGAAAACCGAAGCAGCGCAGTGACCACCCTGCAAATGAATGAGATATATCACTTTTTTTCCTCTCATTTTGCTTTGTAATTCAGTGTCCAGTCAATCATACGATGCAATGCAATGACGCGATGCAGCCAATCACGGCGACTGACAGTACTTGCGCATGTGTTGTGGCAGTGCGGCGGAGATAAGCGACGCTAATGCTAACATTTCATCATGGCGAAACGAACGGGCAGTGAATGTGATACGTTGACTCCCCACACCCAAATAAAAATGAACTGCGGTTCTATTCTAGAAGGCCCGTTTTTTTTTTTTCCACATCTGCTCCATGCCCCCTCCCCACTTCCAGTACTTGCCCCAAGTGGAGGAGTTTAAGTATCTTGGGGTCTTCTTCGCGAGCGAGGGCAGAAGGGAGCGAGAGATCGACAGGCGGATCGGTGCGGCGTCTGCTGTGATGCGGACGCTGTATCGGTCTGTCGTGGTGAAGAAGGAGCTGAGCCAAAGGGCGAAGCTCTCAATTTACCGGTCGATCTACGTCCCGGCCCTCATCTATGGTCACGAGCTATGGGTCGCGACTGAAAGAACGAGATCCCGGATACAAGCGGCCCAAATGAGTTTTCTCCGCAGGGTGTCCGGGCTCTCCCTTCGAGATAAGGTGAGAAGCTCGGTCATCCGGGAGGGGCTCAGAGTAGAGCCGCTTCTCCTCCACATCGAGAGGAGCCAGATGAGGTGGCTCGGGCATCTGATTAGGATGCCTCCTGGACTCCTCCCTGGTGAGGTGTTCAGGGCATGTCCCACTGGCAGGAGACCCCGGGGACGACCCAGGACACGCTGGAGAGACTATGTTACCCAGCTGGCCTGGGAACGCCTCGGGATCCGCCAGGAAGAGCTCGAAGAAGTGGCTGGGGAGAGGGAAGTCTGGGCTTCCCCCCTAAAGCTGCTGCCCCCGCGACCTGACCCCGGATAAGCGGCAGAAGATGCATGGATGGATGGACAAACTGCCTGGCACTTAGTCTTTATCTGCTGACTCTCAACTTTCATCTCACGGCTCAGCTGTTTCCGGACTCTTCCACTTGTTGTTTTCCCTGCATCGGTCTCCTTTCGAGCTCCTCTGAAAGCTCCAGCATGAACAATCGGCGACTTTCTTTTGAGCCTGTACATGCTGTGTACAAAACGTGCATTTTTTTGGCAGCCGTGTCAAGGAGGTTATAAAACACAGCCAACGGCCATCCCCTTGTACCTGCACGCACAGAATAATTGCGCAATTTCCGGTCCATGATGTCGACACCGCATTTGAGATTATTGTAATCATCACCTGTGTTTGGTTTTTGTTTTTCGGGCATCCAAAATTTCTACTTTTTGATGCATCGTGCTCAAAAGACGCATACACGGTCAGCAAAGCGCTTCCAGATGTGAACACCTGTGTGGAGTGTAACTGGCGCCCCGAGGTTTCCTTTGCAGTTGCTGGTTAGCTCCCGACGATTTTTGTTGATGGCACCAAGCAGAGTCGTGTTGCACTGAAGGAGCCCGTTCGCCAAAGTTACAGTCTTTCCCTGGTGCCGAAACGGTTCCATCAATTTCAGAACAATATTCTCTGACAGCCTCTCTCCCTTTGGACGAGTGGGATCTTCTCCCAAGTAGGGGATGAATGGCATTACACATGTATTTAGTGTCCAGATCCGCTGCAATCCAAAATTTGATTCCAAACTTGTCAGGCTTGGACGCCATGAATTGCAGAAAGGGGCAGCGAACCTTTGACGGAAACAACTGCTCATCCACAGTGACATGCTGTCCTGGACTGGAGGATGATATACAGTTCTGAACGAGCTTCTGCCAGATTTCTGAAATTGCAGCAAATTTGTCATTTGGTATGCGTTCCCTGCGGGTGTCCTTGTTGTCAAAGCGGAGGTACCGCTTTAATTCGTAAAAGGGATTACGAGAAATAATGGGTTTGATATCTGGGGTGCCAAACTTATTGGCCCACATGTCTCGCTCGGGACCTATGTAACCCACTGCAGCTCTTCGAAAAAGGATTGCGAGAAACCAGTGCCAGTGCAGGCACACTGGAACACTGAACCACTAGTTGTTTCGTTGTCAACCGTGACTGTGGGTTTCGAAGTAACCATTCAAGCCCACATTCTCTGTCTGTAACCCCTCTCACTAGGGTTGCTTGAGTAGTATTCCAACAGAGCCATTTTATGGCATCTCGCCCATCTCCGCTTCGTTCCAGTAGCCCATTTTTCATCAAGGTGCTCTGGTTCCCAGCATCTGACGCAGACCTTATTTGGCCGGGCGAGCCGGCATGTCACTCGTTTTATTGTACGTACGTTCGTACGCCAAACCAGTGCCTTACCAACTGAGCTGTCCAGCCGCTCTATGTATATATACTGTATGAATATGTATGGATCAATGTTTATTTGATATCTGAATGAAAACATTTGATTGGAATTTTGCACATTTTGGACCTAAATCAAACAGTAATCACGACAAGCCATACATCATCATTGATTTTTGTTTTTGCCAGATCTTGCAAAGTAAATCACAGGGACAATGATGATGCTGGGACACAAATAATGGAATTTGCATCAGATGTCATATCATGATGTAGCAGCCTTATTTGTTCAAATTAAACTTTTTAAGATTTTAGATTGTGACTCTGAAACAGACTTTTCCAATCAGAAACTGTCATGAATGAATGATTAAGTCCACAGGCACACCCTCCACATGCTTGGGGGCCTTGGGAAAGTCTTCTCAATACACAACAACATAAAGCTATATAAATCAGCATGTATTGTATTGTATTGTATATTAGAGTGTCCATGAGCGTCCATGATAATACTTTTATTTTTTCATCAATAGAGTTGTGGAACGTGGCAATAGTGATCGTACCGTATTTTCACGACCATTGGGCGCACCGTGTTGTAGGGCGCAGTCTCAGTAACGGGTGCTAGTTCTGTGTTTGACACATACACAAAACGCACTGTATTATTGGGCGCAGCCAGGCGTGGTCAAACATACGCCAGCTTAAACATACGGCCTGCATGCACGCACGCTAAAAACACGTTAGCTTGAAGCATAGCGTAGCATGCTAAGACATGCTATAAACACGTTTTTAACAAGGCAACGGAAGCAAAACTGAGTTCGGTTGTACTTTATTTAGCCATCTTACAATGTACTCACGTTTTCCGATCAATCGTCACCCAGAAATCCATCAAAGTCCTCATCTTCTGTATCCGAATTGAACAATTGTGCAAGAACCGGTAGTCCATCAAAAACGCCGGGTTCCCTCTCGTTGTCAGAGTCACTCTCATTGCCATGTGGCTCCACAGAAATGATGCGCGGCCACTTACACGCCCACCCTGCACTGATTGGCCGGCTGCTTTCCCGCACTCCTTGTCTCACTCGCAGCCACTTAACCCGCCCACCCTTCACTGATTGGCGGGCTGCTTTTCCGCATGTGTGTTCATGCTCACTTCCGCCTTTTCTCTATATAAACAGCGTGTCGGCTCTCAGTCAGGCTTTGGAACTCAGCTCATACACTAGACGCTCCGCATTGTAAGGCATCCTGTCCATTTTGGAGAAAATCTAAGACTTTTAATGGCGCCTTATGGTCGTGAAAATACGGTACTTCAAGTGACAGTAAAGTACTTCCAGACATAAAGTACATGCATCCACTGTTGCTGTTTTCAGGAGGTGTGCTCGGACGCAAAACAAACACATCTTGCTTCTCGTGCCGGTGCAGGCTTCGTTTAGCATCTTTGGGGATGTGGTAGATGGCTCTGCGTCATTCTGAGCACCTCGGCATACCAAGGTCATTTCATTTTCTTACCCGTTTTATCCTCACAAGGGTCGCGGGGGTGCCGGAGCCTATCTTACAGGGTTAAAAACCTATCAATCTAACACTCTCCCAGCTGTCTTTGGGCTGTAGTCGGGGTACAACTCAGAATTGGTTTCCAGCCAATCTCAGGGCACACTTAGGCGGACAACCATTTGCGCTCACACTCACACCTAGGGACAATCTAGATTAGTGTTCCATTAACATTCCAGGCTTGTTTTTGAAATGTGGGGGGGAAACTGGAGTACCAGGATAAAACCCACACAGACATGGGGAGAACATACAAACTCAACACGGGAAGGCAGGAGCCGGAATCGAGCCTTGCACCTCTTCACTGTGAGGCCGACGTGCAGACCTTCTTTGAAACGTTGGTTTGCAGACGCTACATGCACACTTTCTTCATTCATTCATTCATCTTCCGAAGCGCTTGATCCTCACTAGGGTCGCGGAGACAGCTGGAGCCTATCCCAGCTGTCTCCGAGCAGTAGGCGGGGACACCCTGAATCGGTTGCCAGCCAATCGCAGGGCACACAAAGACGAACACTCATACCTAGGGACAATTTAGAGTGCCCAATCGGCCTGCCATGCATATCTTTGGAATGTGGGAGGAAACCGGAGCACCCGGAGAAAACCCACGCAAGCCCGGGGAGAACATGCAAACTCCACACAGGGAGGCCGGAGCTGGAATCGAACCCGGTACCTCTGCACTGTGGAGCCCACGTGCTAACCACTGGACTACCGGGCCGCCCGCACACTTTCTTTGTTTTAATCAATATAACAGAGTTGAATAGATTTTTAGTTGAAGTCATTGATATGTTTCTTTTTATTTTACAGTGAGGTCACAGACACACAAAAAACCAAAATTAAAGAATATGCCTCCACGTAAGGTGCATTGGGATTAAGGAATTAAATCGCATCTCTATGAACCATAATGAAATCGAGTCAAGAGGTGGCTTAAGGTTCCCACCCCGAGCTGGCAGATTTGTGTGTAATATTCAAATGTTCATCTCATTGGAGGTAGCATGCCCCAGGTTGTGCATTAGTTAATTAGTTTTTCCATCAATTTGCCCGATGCTCCCGTTGCCAAAGCAACTCCTGTTGGTGAATGTCAGTGGTGAGATGAGAATTCTTCATTAGTGTACTTTTTCCAGGTATCACCTTGTGTGCGTGTAGGTGTGTGTGTGCGTGTAGGTGTGTGTGTGTGAGAATCTCTGGCTCAGAGTATGACATCCATCCGTTCTCTGCACCACTTATCCCCACTAGGGTCACGGGCGGGCATGCTGGAGTATGTCCCAACTGTCTTTGGGCGAGAGGCAACTCAACTGCTTTGCAGCCAATTGTCGATCTTGAGAGGCTATCAAATGTCAGCCTCTCATTTTCATGCAAAATGACAGCCTTCCATAAATATCCCCATTAGTCAGCCCTAGCCACAGAATATAGGGGCTCTTTATTGGTAGACGGAGGAGGTGTGCTTGAACGCAAAACGAACACATCTTGCTTCTCGTGCCGGCGCGAGCTTCGTTTAGCATCTTTGGGGATGTGCTAGATGGCTCTGGGCATACCAAGGTCCTTTCATTTGACATGTACCTGACGCACCTGACAATTTGGTTGCTGAAAATAGAGTCAACTTTTTGTCTGATGGAACCCCGTCTAAGTATTTATGCAGAGTGTGTCACGCAATTTTGGTGAATGTGATTGAGGTCCAGGCAGACACACTCGGAGAACTATGGATGTGTGTCGTGGATTTCATCGTATTTTATTCATAATTATGTCAACAGCATGCATCGACCCCCGTGTGTCACTGTAGGAATCGGTTCATTCACCACATTATTATTGTCATCATCATCTTTATGATACATACCGTAAATTCCGGACTATAAGCCGCTACTTTTTTCCCAAACTTTCAACCCTGCGGCTTATTCAGTGATGCGGCCAATTTGTGTAATTTTTCTAACGGCCACCAGGGGCGCTCGAGTAGAAAAGGTAAGATTAAGACCGGTGGAATATATGCGTAGAGGAAGACTGCAACTTCTTGTCTTGTGCATCAATTAAATGAGCGTGAACATACCCTCATCATGGAAAATGCAAATAGAAAGGCATATGACGCATTGCTATTCTGTTGCTAGCGTGTTGTTAGCATGTTGTTAGCGTTTTACTGCTGCGTCACAGGCAGCGTTTGGGAAGAAAGTTATATTATTATTATTATTGTTAAGTTATATTATTAAAACTTTGAAAACTCTCTCTTTCTTTGTAAATATGTTGACATGTTTTAATGTGGGCACATGCGGCTTATATACAGGTGCGGCAAAATTGTACAATGTACAAAATTGGTTTTACACATAATTTTACATGATTTTTGGTAGTAAATTAATTGAAGCAACAAAAAAACGAAGAGCCATTTGGGAGCCGAAATAGCCGGCTCTTTTTAGGGAGCCGAGCCAAAAACACCGGCTCTCTAAAAGAAGCCGGAATTCCCATCACTAATGACAACGCTTCTATCTATGAAAGGATGCGGACCGAATTGTCAGAGCAACATTTTGGGGGTGTATACTGCACCTCAGCTTTTATCTTAAGGTTGACAGGGGTAAAGAAAAGACTTAAGGCTCTCGCTCATCAAGCCTAATTCCTCGCAAGACTTCACACCGTGCTGTAACAAGGCATCTGTTTCTCTCGCACATCTTGTCTCCTTGCATTGCATGCCGCCAGCATCGCATAATAACCTTGCTGTCTGCGTTGTCATGGTAATCACTCCTGCAACACAATATAGTCACTTTGCATAACTTTTGGATTAATGTACTAAATAATTCAAACAAAGTCATTTGCCACTGTTGTTACATTGCAGGTCAGTGCTCTAAGTGTTAGGTTTTAATGCATTACACTCATCCATGTGGGTGATAATGCGCAGGCACACTATACATTTTTCTAACAACCTCCAGTTATCTATCTACCTAGCTGGCTAGCTAGCACGCTATTTATTTTTGTATTGGTCAAGTATTTGAATTGCCCTTCTCCCATCGGATTGGATTACAGAGTCCACATTCACAAACCTGATTTTGTATGATTAAACAGTGACGAAGATTGACTGGTTGTCGACTTGTTTTTGCCCTCCATGCTTTTAACCTTTTTGTGGCGCATTAAATTTTTTGAGTTTTGTCACAGTAGCATTAATGTATAACAGCACATTTCATCCTTGGTTGTTTAGTATGGCCTAGTTTGGGGTTTGTCTGCATGCTCAGTACAATACAAAGTGTAGTTATTTACTGCCCGGATCAACCCTGTGAACGGTGCTGTAATTGGAAACTCTATTGAAGCTGTAAATACTCTACCGTTTACACCCCAACACACACATGCACACTGCAGCTGTTATTTATCTGGCCGACTTTGGAGCAGACGTTTGGTAACACTTAGGACAGCCAAATTAGCAAGAGAAAACCGAATGACAAATCGAGATGGCAATATTGAAGGAGACATTGTGCTTCATCCTTAAGTTCTGTTCACGCTACACAAGGTGACTTAGAGCAGTGCAGGGTCAATAGAACACCAGCGACCGCAATGGCCGGCAACACATCTTGTTTATGATGTCGTGAAACGAAATGGATTTGTTTGGACCTGCACCTAATTTGAAATGCAGTAATGAAGCAGTCTGTTACAATACATCGGCCTCCTATCACACACCATCCAACAATTGGAAAGGTTCTTGCATGCCTTTCAATTGTCTAATGGCCATTATATTGCTGGTCCAGCATATTGAATGCATATTAAAGCATACTGTCTTTAATTAGACACACAACCAACACTGATTCGTGGTGCCAGGTACAGTGAAACTCCTCTACAACGAAATCGTGTTTGCGGCAAGACATTTTTCACAACAGGGGGTTTTTCACTGTAGCAAATTTGGTCTCAGATGTAAGCACACACACACCCACACACACACACAAACGTATGTGTACACGCACACATAAATGTATGTGTACTCTATTTTTATTCCAATAGTGCATAAGTATGAGCACACACTTATTTGACACTTCATCTTGTCAGTGTAGAAAGAAAAAAAGGGAAAGAAATTGCAAAATTTACAATCAGCATTCACTTCCATCAATTTCTTGGATAATGTCTTTTATTTTGCTTGCTCCATCTTTCATTTTGATCACTTACCCTTTTTTCCAGCATCAGAGCTCTTCTTGTCTTTGCTGCTTGACATCCAAAAGTCCGTTTTGTAGCCATTTTAGCATTATAACGTCCACGCTCGTCTGAATCTAACAATAACAAATACTTCTGGACCCGGTGGCTTTTCTTTCCACCATCTCACTGTCTCTCCCTAACCCTAACCCAAGACAGCGTTGCTCAGCTGATGTCATGCAATGAACTTTTAAGTCAGCCACGGGATGCTACGTAGTCCTCGATGGCCTAGTTAGCTCTCGAAGGCTAAAAACCTTACGCTAATTAGCGCTCCAGTTAGCGTTAACCCAGTGTGGTGGTTGCTGTTGCCGTTTCCGAACGAACCAGTAGAGGTCGCTGTTGGATAACACTTCGTTGTAGTGAACGTCTTCGCGAGGCTGGAGCATAAAAAATGATTTCGTATAACGCAGCAGGGGGTTTCGTCGTATGGGGGGGGGCAGGAGAATGGTAATTGTGTTAATGCATGAACATTTTTTCACATAAGGGGGTATTTTCGCCCATGTAGGTTTCGTTCTAGAGGGGTTTCACTGTATTCCGTATTTTTTGTGATTGCTAATGTGTGTACAGCTGTCTCTCGATCACACAACCAGTTCACTTTTGCTGGCTGGTGGAGTGCAATTTATTTATTTTCAAATATTTTTGAAAGGAAAAAAACACTGATTATTTGTAACATCGAATACTGGAAATGCACTACTGTGCTTTCAGTTTGTGGATGTGCAAAAGGATTTTCATGGAGAGACTGCTTTTGTGGGCTTGTGAAATGTACGATATACACTAAGCCTCGCAAAGTATCGTTTTTGATTGCTGCATGAACGTGATTGTGTCCGTTGATCATTTTTTTGAGGTAATGGTGTCTCTTACTTCTATCCGCAGGTTAACAGGATTTAGCATCCCTGCACCTGTGACCAGTTCTGGCTCCATTTTTTCACTGAGGCTTACCAGTGACTTTGCAGTGAGTGCACATGGATTTAAAGCATTCTATGAAGGTAAGAACATTTGAACTGTCTTCCAATGACACACCGCGACTTGTATCACATGACCACCCTCAATAAATATGGAATGTGTGTGTAGGAATCACTTCATGCTGTATCTCACTGAGCTGTGAAGGTTTGCAAGTGTGTGCACACGTAGCAAATGATTTTTTTTTTGGTCAAGTTTCGTTCGCCAGGCATCCCAAACATCATGAATGATTGCTGTTTTTCTTGTTGCCTTCAAATTTCTCCGTGACAAGAAAAATCGAGACCATTAAATGTCTTGGCAAACGTCTTTGAGACCGTTTGCGACCTTGAACGAACCCTGATGAAAAAAACATTCTCTAGGTGCGCACACGCTAAGCGAGATACAGCATTTAGAAGAAATACTATATATCATTTATGCAGGGAGAAATTATGCAGGGCGGGTCATGTGATTCCTCCAGGGTTTCCACCATTAGTTATCAAAGCATCTGGTACTTCAATTAACTAAGTTCATGTCGTATTTTACAAATCAACATCCCTCTCCCCCAAAGTCCTGAACTTTTTCTACCACTCCAGAGGTGCATCTGGAATTGCATGGCAGATGGCGACTGGAATTAGTTGAACTAATGGATGCACCGAGTTATGTGGGCTGAAGCCGAGCTGAGTGCAGTGGGGAGCTAAATATGAATTATCCTTCTGTGACCATTTTGCTTGCCCGTTTTCCTGTGCACGATTACATTTTCAGGAACCTGCCTGTAAGTTTTAATAATATAACTTAACAATAACAATAATAATAATCTAACTTTCTTCCCAAACGGTGCCTGTGACGCGGCAGTAAAACGCTAGCAACATGCTAACAACACGCTAGCAACAGAATAGCAATGCGTCATATGCCTTTCTTTTTGCATTTTCCATGATGCGGGTTTGTTCACGCTAATTTAATTGATGCACAAGACAAGAAGTTGCAGTCTTCCTCCACGCATATATTCCACCGGTGTTAATCTTACCTTTTCTACTCGAGCGCCCCCTGGTGGCCATTAGAAAAATGACACAAACTGTCCGCATCACTGAATAAGCCGCAGGGTTGAAAGTTTGGGACAAAAAGTAGCGGCTTATAGTTTGCACTTTACGGCATATATATGTAAGGGAAGTCGTCGTAGTTAACCATTCCTAGCCCCCTGTGTTGGAGTTAATGTACATACATTGTCTTTCTGCTCAAAATTGCAGGTAGAAATAATGTGTTGAGCTATTAGCACAACCACCATCACATTTTCCATATCTGGTTCAACAATTTTCTCTCTCTCTCTCTTTAGAGCTTTGGAGCAGCTCATGTGGATATCCGGGCATTCCACCTAAAGGCATACTGAATGGAACTCAGTTCAATGTAGGGGCGAAGATCCGTTACAGGTGTATCTCTGACTATGTCCTGGATGGCCATTCATTGCTCACCTGTGTCACCAATGCAGCTGGTGTGTCCGTATGGGACTTCCCTGTGCCAATGTGTAGAGGTAAGACTCTTGAGCAGTTTGATGTTGTCATTGGAAAAGGCTCAACCACATCATCTGTCTTATAGTAGATTCATTGTACGTCCTGTACAAAAAGTAGCTTTAAGACATTCGTAAGGCAAATTTACCGAGTATGGAAATAAAGATTTTGACATTTCAGAAGTGCATCCATGTTTGTATTAACAAAAAATAAGAGTAAGTGAATGGTGACGACTGAGCTCATATTTAGCGCTCACTTCAGTCGTGATATTTTCATAGAAATGTGCTGACTTGATTCCGTGATGTTTTGATCTTGTTTTTCCATCTTTACCTGGAAGATGCTGATGTTTCAAAGCGGTGAAATGATTCACGGTTCTTGTGGTTTACAGAAGTGACCATAAATCGTTGTACACAAATTGAAATCCGCTCTCACTAGAAGCCTTTCGCTTTTCACCAACCATGTTGAGTAATGGATGCACGAGATATTTAACAACTGGGCAGAGGAAGCCGGATTCGGGGTGGATGCTGGGCGAGCTCTCACAGCGCCTCACGTCGGTATTAGTGGCGGAAAGAAGTACTGCAAGTACCTGTACTCGGAAATGCAAAATCTAACTTTTTCTTTTCTTTTTCGACATACCCGTAAAAATGTTCGTATGTACCGTTGTTCGTAACTCGGATGTTTGTAAGTCGGGGAGCGTCTGTAATCACCACTAGATGGCATCAGAACATTAACCGGGAAACAACTTAATGGGGAATATAAAGAGCGTCATAGTCTTTGGCGCATCGGATTAGAGGGCGCACTTTTGGATTATGTGAAGAAATTGAATGCTTTTAGGTGCGCCTTATAGTGTGGAAAACACGAAATGTATGTTTCGTGTGCCGGATAGGCTTGAGAGATTAAAGCACAACCTAATCATACTCTGTGGCCACCTGCACAATGACGAAATGACATTATGTGGCTAGCTACATCAGGTGACCGAGACAAGACTTTTTCTCATGTTGAGCAGACCTTTAAAAGAAACCCACAATTTCTCAGTTATTCGCCTACTATAGCTTCAAACCTTGAGATGAATGGCATCTTAAATTCATCCGTACAGCAGAGCGAAAAGGCCCTCTGAAGATTTGACACATTATTCATTTGGCACAGGCACATCTAGCTGAAATATTAACCATCGCAGTTTTAATCTGGCTGGAGCTAGGAAGACTCCTCAACAATTTGACTGAGTTTGTTGGGGACCAGTTGTTGGGAACATTTCAATTATTCAGCTTTTGGTCAACTGCAATAACTCTCTGCTGTGCTGTTTCCCTTTATCTCTGCACTTCTGAGGAGCTGATTATTGATAGCCCTGATACATTAGCAGAGCACGACGGATATGGATTTTTTTTTTTTTAGGCCGACGCTGAGTCCAATATTCGGTAGACAAGTGAGTAATTGGCCAATTATTTTGAACAACATAAAATGAATCACTTGTCTTTTTGGGCCCTTCAAAGTCACAAAAATAATGATATGAATTGCAGGCAAACCATTGGATTGTTTTACCATCCTATAATATGTGTTTAACTTTAACCCTTATATTATGTTAAGGGTCAATTTGACCCATTTCCGTTTTTGCGTTGACCAAAGTACTGGATATCCTTTCTTTTTCTTCATGACATTTATTGACTTTTCCTCTTCTAGGGTCATATGAACTGGTGTGTAAAATCCGGACACTCTGATGTGTCGTGGGATGTCTGTGCACAGTTTGAATACAAATCTGATGTTGTGGGTCATTTTGACCCTGGCATTTTAATGTGGGCTAGCAGCTTTTCAGATCCAAAAGAAACATGTTTAATTGATGAACAGTACTTTGTTTTGACTGCTCAGTGACTGCCAGAGACCCAGGTGTGTGTAGAGCAGGAACTTTCTCTCATTTGACCTGTCACTATTCTCATGTCATTTCTTTCACCAACATACCAAAAATGAGCTCCGGAAGATTTACAGCTGAAGAAGTGTCAAAAGAGAGTTTGAAATGGGATAGTGGTGCAGAGGAAGAGATTTTAGAGACAGAGGATCTTTCTAGCATCTCTAACATCATCTTAAACAAAGTTGTTACTGGTGTAACCTGTTTTTTGACGATTTTGTGTGGATTTTTACAGTACGGGTCAAAATGACCCACAACATAATCAATGTGATTTTTCAACATAATATGAGGGTTAAACATGCAAAAAGAATGAACTGATGAGATGACCTTTTCATCTAGGCCATAAATGTATGCAGTGCCCAAGCCATATACCGTAATTTCCGCACTATAGAGCGCACCTGATTATAAGCCGCACCCACGACATTTTTAGAGGAAAACCAATTTTGTACATACACAAGCCGCACCTGATTATAAGCCGCATGTGCCCACATTAAAACATATTGCGTCATATGCCTTTCTTTTTGCATTTTCCATGATGAGGGTATGTTCACGCTAATTGAATTGATGCACAAGACAAGAAGTTGCAGTCTTCCTCGACGCATATATTCCACCGGTGTTAATCTTACCTTTTCTACTTGAGCGCCCCCTGGCGGCCGTTAGAAAAATGACACAAATTGGCCGCATCACTGAATAAGCTGCAGGGTTGAAAGTTTGGGAAAAAAGTAGCGGCTTATAGTCCGGAATTTACGGTATGTGAAGGGACTGGCAAAACATTCTTTCTGAACGATGCCCTTTAACATCACATTTCTTCTGCACCGTTATTTCCTTTGCCTTGAAGTGATGACTTGAAAAAAAAAAAAGATGCCGTTCTACAAGTCTAAACATGTCATCTTTGACACGGTCACATTTTGAAATATACTGCATGACGTACAGAGTGTGCAATCATCTGAAACAAGAGCCAATTTTATCACCAACAAACAATACACACTCAACTCAACTCAATTGTATTTATCAGAGCACTTTAAAACAACCACCTCTGCTCACAAAGTGCTGTGCAAGGAGCAAAAATGAGTCATACAACAACAAAGGCGGTTAAAACGATAAATGAATAACATAAAAAAAAAACAAACAGTGACACACCACAAAACACGAAAACAATACACGCTGAGTCAAAAGCCAAACAATAAATTGGAGTTTTAAAGATGGGCAAATAGAGGTTATTCCAAAGTGAGGGATACATCTCTCAATGATGGAAATATTACATTACATTCAACACCCATATCACATATTGCTTGTTTTTCCCCCAATATGGCGCAGCCCTAATTCACACGGTATAACGATCTGTCGGCCATATATATATGTCCAAAATGTGCAAAATCCGACAAATTGCTGTGGAAGTGATTTTCTATTGGGTGGCAGCTGTGAAGTGTGCGTCTGAGTTTTGTATGGCTGAGATGCCAGTTCAAATTCTGTGCACATCACTGCACGCTCTCAGATAAACTTCTCTGACTGGTCAGAATTAAATAATGTACACAAAGTCTGCAAGTCTACCTGACTCGCAGTCTGTGTGTCAAAGAAGCCTTTGTTTTCCACCCTGCCATTTTCTTGCCCAAATGACGATAACTGGAGACCATCGGAGCTGACCTACTGTGAAAGGCAATGTACACCTTGCCAACTGCGGGAGAGTAGCCTTTTCATTTCTTCATTTCGAACCAACAACCAGATATAAAAGTGAGATCATCTTTTAATCTTTAAAGCAAAAATCTAAAAAAAATTCCACATTTTCTTTCAGGTAAAGTTTGAGCTTGCTCTCTTCAGTCTGCTGCACAGTGAAATATAGTGCTGTGAAAAAGAAGGAAAAAACGATGAGTCTGGAAGCAAACAAAGCCATTCCTAAAGCTTGAGGTCTCCGGTGAACCACAATGAGAAACACTTTCCACAAAGACATTTGGAAAAATGGAGGATGGAAACCTCCGGTCCTCATGGGCCACTATCCTGCATGCTTTGGATTTTTCCCCTCGTCCAACACACCTGGTTCAAATGATCGGGATATGTTGTTGTCTTTATCAGGTGTCTGCAGAGCTTGCTGATGAGCTCAACAAAAAGGACACCCCCACCCCACCCCCGCCCCCCAAAGGGACACTTGTGTTCTGTTTGCCGGAAATTAAAGCCTGGATGGCATCAACTTCTTGAAGTTTATGGTTTGGTCACACTGGCCTTTGTACACTTCACCCTGTTGGCATCTTATCTGAAGCCAGCAGTTTGGAATTTGGGCTTTAAATACGACAGTGATTTTAAATTGGACTGGCAAAGTGGTGCTGCTGTTAAAGCCCCATCTTTTTTTTTCTTTTTATGTCTCAGGCAGCTGGCTAAAGTCAAGCAAGCCTCCCCGTTCACAACAACATTTAGAAACAGTAATGCATGCCTTTGTTACCGCAAATTCCGGACTATAAGCCGCTCCTTTTTTCCCCAAACTTTCGACCCTGCGGCTTATTCAGTGATGCGGCCAATTTGTGTCCTTTTTCTAGCGGCCGCCAGGGGGCGCTCGAGTAGAAAAGGTCAGATTAAGACTGGTGGAATATATGCGTGGAGGAAGACTGCAACTTCTTGTCTTGTGCATCAATTAAATGAGCGTGAACATACTCTCATCGTGGAAAATGCAAAAAGAAAGGCAGATGACGCAGCTTTCAAATTAAAAGCAATCGAGCTGTCCATCCGATAAAGAAGGAAACGAAGCTGCTGCACGTCAACTTGGCATAAACGACGGCTCACCGTGATTTTTACAAGTACCGGTATGTTCTTAGACCAGACCTGTTATACTGTGTTGCTATTCTGTTGCTAGCGTGTTGTTAGCATGTTGCTAGCGTTTTACTGCCGCGTCACAGGCACCGTTTGGGAAGAAAGTTAGATTATTATTATTATTGTTAAGTTATATGATTAAAACTTTGAAAACTCTCTCTGTGTACAGACGCTCCCCGACTTACGAACATCCGAGTTACGAACAATGGTACATACGAACATTTTCACAGGTATGTCGAAAAAAAAAAGAAAAAGTTAGATTTTGTATTGCGCGCCTTTTTCCGAATACAGGTACTGTAGTACTTCTTTCCATGAACATACCCTCATCATGGAAAATGCAAAAAGAAAGGCAGATGACGCAGCTTTTCAAACTAAAAGCAATCGAGCTGTCCATCCGATAAAGAAGGAAACAGAGCTGCTGCACGTAAACTTGGCATAAACGACGGCTCACCGTGATTTTTACAAGTACCGGTATGTTCTTAGACCAGACCTGTTATACTGTGTTGCTATTCTGTTGCTAGCGTGTTGTTAGCATGTTGCTACCATGTTGCTCTAAAAATGTCGTGGGTGCGGCTTATAATCAGGTGCGCTCTATAGTGCGGAAATGACGGTACTTTTTCAGAGGGGAGATGCTGGAAGAAACAAAAAGCTGCAGCTGGAGAGTTCATGGTCATTTAAAGGAAGTGTGTTAAAGCACATGGGCCCGAAATTGTGCTTTGCCAGGCCAGGCCACCTCGTGGGCCCTCTTTCCCTCATCTAAAGCCAGTGCGTCTCCCGTGTGTTAGCAGATGGTCTTTTGATCTCGCGTCCTAGGAGATCCTGCCCTCCATGCTCACCAATTGTTTCATACAGCAAAACATGCTGTAAATTCCCCCGATTTACAAAACGAACCGTCTTGTAACCCCCTCTGTCTTGTCGCGGTCCTTTATTCATTGATTTTTTTTTTTTTACCCTTGTGCCCTTTTATCTTATTCCAAATGCTTATCTTCTGCAGACCACAATTTGTGTGCATGTGGGTGTGCGTTTGTGCGTGACATTTGAAGAACTGAGCTGTAGGGTAAAAATGGTATCTCTCTTCCCCAAGCCTGCTCTGTTCTTATAGAAGCATTGTAAAGCAGAGTTCCACACAAACGTGACAGTGACGGCCTCCTTGCGACATTTTCTCCCTCCTCCTGCTATTTGATGCCATTTACAATCTTTAACGTACTTGTCAGAAAATGTGAGGGTTGTGAAACCATTTATATGCGTGTGTGTGTGTGTGTGTGTGTGTGTGTGTGTGTGTACGCTCGCACTGTAATAGTCAAAGCGTAGTTGGAAACATTTCATCTTTTGTATCATTTGAATAATAACCGGAACTTAATACGAGTCACACATGTTTCTCTTCACTCATAAAGGAATATACATCATCTTATGTTGTCCTCATTGACAAGAAAAAGGAAGAAGACACGCTTGAAGGGATGTAACGCTGAGCGTGGACTGGACTGTATATGAGAGTTGTAGAAAGAAAAAAGCAAACAGGCTCAGAGATCTCCAAGGGGAACAGCTGCGTGATGGGAAATTAATCATTCTAATAATGAAACGCCGCTACTCATTGGACCGGTCGTGGCTCGGTCCTTGCACGATACACGTGCATGCGGCACTGTTGGGTGCTGAATTCCACAGCCAGCCCATAGCCAGTCATGTTTAATCCCTCCCGACCCCCAAACATGGATTTGCGTCAGCCGACATCATTTCTGATCGGAACTTTCCCGATCCGATATGGCTGCCACAGGAGACGTTTCTCTGGCAGGCTGCTGTAGCAAATCTACGGTCGTCTCATCTTCATATTCAAATCAGTGGAGTCACTTCAATATACGATAGGAGAATACTTACCGTATTTTCACGACCATTCGGCGCACCGTGTTGTAGGGCGCAGTCTCAGTAACGGGTGCTAGTTCTGTATTTGACACATACACAAAACGCACTGTATTATTGGGCGCAGCCAGGCGTGGTAAAACATACGCCAGTTTAAACATACGGCATGCATGCACGCATGCTAAAAACACGTTTTTAAAAAGGCAACGGAAGCAAAACTGAGTTCGGTTGTACTTTATTTCGCCATTTTACAAAGTACTCACGTTTTTCTCTTCACCTCTTACACGCCCACCGACTGGTACAAACACCCTTCACTCATTGGCGACTGGTACCTGCTAGGGGCGTGGCTTTAGCGTCCTCTTACACGCCCACCCTTCACTCATTGGCGGACTTCCGCATGCCTGTCGTCACTCACGTCGCGCCTTTTCTCTATATAAACAGCGTGTCGGCTCTCAGTCAGGCTTTGGAACTCGGCTCATACACTAGACGCTCCGCATTATAAGGCGTCCTGTCCATTTGGGAGA
Organism: Hippocampus mohnikei; assembly: GCA_026261675.1. NCBI lineage: Eukaryota > Metazoa > Chordata > Actinopteri > Syngnathiformes > Syngnathidae > Hippocampus > Hippocampus mohnikei. The sequence continues at coordinate 798,138 of JAKGUB010000556.1, forward strand.
AAATTGAAGACTTTTAATGGTGCCTATAATAAGACATTATACATGTTGGATAGGAGCATGGAAGCTACCATTTTCTATTTTGATTTCGTGTCTAAAATAATTGAGAAGTCCTAAAATATACTGTACAGTGGTGGCTCTACTTACGAACGTGGAAAAAGAAGGACTTAATGTAGACACGGGGATTATGGCGTCATGAATTGGCGATATCGGAAATGAAACACAAGTTCCTCCCTCCCATCGGGGTGAGTAATTCTGCGTAGGAAGACAAGTCTTATGTATCTTATCAAAGTCGAGGCGAGTGAGGATTAATCCCTCCTCAAGTAGCATTAGATTACTGATGGCGGGGATGTAAATGAGCTCAGTTAAAGCAGTTCTAATCCTCGCCATCTCCCACCCCCCGCCACTGATTTTTAAAAGGGACAGGTCCTTTTTTTTGGTCTCCAAATCCACAGCACACTCTAATGATTTGCTCATGAATACACTGTACAACATTCAGTGCCAGTTTTATTTCAGTGAACGTTGTTGGAAACCTTACTCCACATTCTGCCAAACATCCCACTGAATACTGCTGGCTATTAAAATGGGAATACAGACGCTCCCCGACTTACGAACATCCGAGTTACAAACAACGGTACATACGAACATTTTTACGGGTATGTCGAAAAAGAAAAGAAAAAGTTAGATTTTGCATTTCCGAGTACAGGTACTTGTAGTACTTCTTTCTGCCACTAATACCGACGTGAGGCGCTGTGAGAGCTCGCCGAGCATCCACCCCGAATCCGGCTTCCTCTGCCTAGTTGTTAAATATCTCGTCGTCTTCTCAACGAAACCACAACGAAACCTGTCGTGTTAGGCTAGGACAGCAATTACTCCCAAGCACCTAATACCATTGTCTAGTCTGACGAAGACACAGCTGCAGACACAGTAAATTCATTAGTGAGGCTTTCCATCTCAGGAATTCCGGTCATCGAAATCTCCCTTTTTGTCTTGGCCTTCATTTTATGAGAAGTTTCGGGCTCTATTTTTAATCCATAGCGCATATGCCGTATGATCCTTATTTTCGGCAAGCGCGCGCCTCACTGCCCTTGTTTGCCAAGAAGGCAAACCGCTCTCTGCCAAACTGGGTGCAGCATCGGGGGTGTCGTTAGAGATGTGCCTGGCAGAGTGACAATTGGGTCGCAGAAAGTCAAATCTTAACTTGCCCGCTCAGACTACGTTGAGGTGCCGATGTCGGTCGGACGGCTGGTTGAGCGGGACTTTGGTGAATTTGATTGGGGTGAAGGCGGACCGATATCGAGCTCCAAGGGCACGTGGTGGATGTCAGATGTATTTTAGTCGTTCAAAAATCTGAACAGCAGGCATCAAACCTTCGAATGCATTGGAAAAATTAATTTGGTGAACACGGTATTATTATTAACGGACATTGAGTACAACCAGACCATGTTCCAGGCCTCCATTGTTGAGGGCTTTGGGCGAAAGCGATGTTCAATCTAATCTGTGCACGTATGCAATTGCACCTTGCTTGCCCCCCCCACCCCCCCAAAAAAAAGACCAGACCGAAACCTGAGCTGTATTGGCATTTTGCATTTTCATATTCGCCTCAAACAACAAAATTGAAAAGATGATTTGGCACATGTGGATGATGGAGCCGGAAGAACAATGCGTCCAAAAGACAGAAAATGGGTGCAATCGTGGGAGACTGACTCTGTACCAGTCTGTTGTGATGAAGAAGGACCAGAAATGAAACGCAAAGCTCTAGATTTTCCCGTCGATCAAGATCTCGGTTAAGGATTTCCTCGGCAGGGTGTCTGGGCTCTCCCTGACAGAAAGAGTGAGAAGGCACTGGCACTGAGAGTCGAGCCGCTGCACCTCTACTTTAAGAGGAGCCAGATGAGGTGGCTTGGATATCTGGGGAAGGATGCCTCCTGGACGCTGCCTCCCTGGTGAAGCGTTCCGAGCATGTCCCGACTCAGGACACCATGGAGAGAGGGGAGTCTGGGCTTCCCTGATATGATAAAGCTGCTTCTCCCGCGACCCGACCCCAGATAAGCAGGAGAAAATGGATGAAGGGATTATTCTTGTCATATATATATATTATATATATATATATATATATATATATATATATATTAGAGCTGTCAAACGATTAAAATATTTAATCTAATTAAAAACTCAACTGTCATAATTAACTCAAATTAACTAAAAATTAATCATGATTACTCACGCATTTTTTATCATTTCTGAATTTCCTTTTATATTTTTTGTCCTATTTTCCCCCATTGTAATGCTACAAAAAAAAAAAAAAAAAAAAAAAAATATATATATATTATTATTTCAATGGACGGATCATATTACGGGAGGACACATGAATGACCTCCCCGAGTGCACTCTTCACTGCACAAATTTGCACTGCGCTATCCATGACTAGTGCACCACATATAAAGTACGAGACGAGACGAGCCGCTGTGATTGCTCATAATTGAAGTTAACTGTGACCATTCCTAAAGCAGCGCAGACCTCCCTCTCCCAAACCTGCCAGCGTGTGCTCATCTGCAAAATTATCAACGGTCGCTTTCAACTCTCAACGGTGTCACCGTTCACAAAGATACAGCCCTTGATTTCATGTAACGTGGGTGAAAAGTGTCTTTGTGTCCAGTTGACTAGTTGTGAACAATAGGCCTGTCAAAGAGGAGTTGCCACTTCTTTTTGACTTTGGAATCATTCAGTGGGTCGTCATTATGTCAGGCAATAGTATAAATCCTACATTTGATTGTAAACGTGGATGGTAGAGTAGAAAATGTATACACCCACTTTATTCAGAGCCCATTGATTCAAATGTTAATCTCATCTGTTCTGTATAATTTTCTATTGAAATGTGTTTAATGTGTTAATGATTGTTTATTGTCTTGTGGGCTGTGCGGAATTACATTGCGTGTTTTTCCTGCAAGCAGCTTCCCCGGTGTTGCTGCAGCAATCAATGCAGTAAAAAAAGTCTGCAGTATTATGATCCAACACACAGATAAAAAGACCTAAGAATGACGAAGAGCAGTCACACCGTTTTTCAAAATAATAATAATTCTGTTGAACCACCATTGAAAAGCAATGTCTGATTTTCATAATCAATCAATCAATAATAATGTAACATTAATAATAAGCGAATGTATGATAACGAAAATAATCAACCTATCAATTGGTGATTATTATTATTCTTTTTCTTTCATACCAATCATTTGCCACTCAATCAAAAGCTGTGTCGTGATTCCTCTCGTTGTACTCTCGGAGTTATCAGGCAAGTTACGATGAAGAAATGAAAGCTTGGGATGAGATGTGATGAGAGGAACGGAGTGAATGTCAAAGTAGGTTGTCTCATTCATCATCTCTAACCTCCGCAGGGATGTCGCTAACTACAATGTTTAATGTTTGCTGTGATTTTAATTATTTGCTCTTGCTTGTAAAGTGTCCTTGAGTGCTATGAAAGGCGCTTACAAATAAAATGTATTATTATTATTATTATTACAAACCTTGCGCTATTATAATTGCACTTTTTTATGATGAAAAATGATTTGACCAGAGTTGGAAGACCAATCGAGTTGTGTCCAAGGTTTGAGAAATACCTTCATTTTTGTTGTGTTGAAGTACCACTGAACTACTTTAATATATTTTTTCTCCCCCTCAGTATATGCAGGTTGAATTTCACATTTCAATAAACCGTTATCTCGTTATTTGTCTTTTCTCTTTGGCACCTGACAGCGGAGAATACATGTGGTGGCACCCTGAGGGGTTCCAGTGGCTTCATATCCAGCTTTGATTTCCCCAGCGGGGGCTCCCCCGGTGCTGGAGGACTGGGCAGCAGTGGAGAGTGTAAATGGACCATCCTCGCTGACCCGGGGGACACCATCTCATTGGTGTTTACAGAATTCCAAATGGAAGAGAAGTCGGATTATCTTGAAGTAGAAGGATCGGAATCGCCAGCAATCTGGTAAGTGTCGTTCAAATTTTGGCTTTGGATAGTGGCTCGTCACTTATATCCGCACTGTACGTCTTCACATTTACAGCCAGGTTCGGTGTTTCAATCACAATGTGTGTGTTATGAGTTCACGCTGCCAATACTGCGCTTACAACGATGCTACACCGAATGACAAACTGGAATTATCCTGCCCATTAATTCAGGGTCACACCCAACAAGCCACATCCATCCATTCATCCATCCATTTTCTAATTCGCTTGATCCTCACGAGGGTCGCGGGCATGCTGGAGCCTATCCCAGCTGTCTTCGGGCCGCAGTCGGCGGGGTAGACATTAAACCGGTTGTCAGCCAAACGCAGGACAAACAACCACTCACGCTCACAATGACACATAGGGACAATTTAGACTTAGAGCAGGGGTCCCCACCCGCCGAGGCATTTGGTACCGGGCCACCCAATAAGAACTTACACTAATTCCGTTGTTTTTATTTAGGAATACGAACGATCTTTTATTTTGAAAAATTTCCCGATTCTCCGTTACATCCGCCTGTGTCACGCTTGACGCACGTCAAACTACGCTTCTCCGTCACGTGACTGATTGCGGCCCAAAACAAAACGCCGGAGCTTCCTAAATGAGTAAAATCAACTGCCGGAGATCGCAAATGACGGCGGCCTTAAAAGTACGTTCGCGACAACAACTCTGCCGGTGTTCTGGATTCAAGTTAAGGCCGAATACTCCGAGATCGTCGCCACAATAGCACTGTTGCTATTTCCGGCATGCTACCTGCCTGTGTGCAGACACTGCGACTAAAACCAAATTACAAAGTAGACTCGACATAAAGCACACACTGATTCAGCATTGTGGTGAGTTGACATTTTCATGCACTTTGACTTTGCGTTGGATCGTGTTTTGAAGGCATTAAACATTACCATAGCGATCAGAGTGAGTGTTGCGGCCACATTTGACGCTCCTCGCGTTTATTATTATCTCTGGAAAAAACCCCACAGTGTTCATGCAGCTCTTATCATTATTATTTTATAGGATTTATCCGCCACACCTGAAATGCCGGTCCGTGAAAATATTGTCTGACATAAACCGCTCCGTGGGGCAAAAAAAGGGTTGGGGACCCCTGACTTTAGAGCAGTGGTCTCAAACGTGCGGCCCGCGGGCCAACCGCGGCCCCCTGGGTGATAATTTGCGGCCCCCGTCTTAATATGAAAGATTAATATTAGTGCGGCCCGCGAGATTGATTTGAATGACTCTTGTTGTGTGCGGAGCTGAACGAACCAATCGCGGTGAGGTATTGATCCTATTCCGCCCCGCCCATTTTTTTAGAGGAAATCAAATCAGAATATGGGGATGTGCTCTACTTCACTGAGGTACGTTGGCTCAGCAGGGGAAACGTATTGAAGAGATTTTTTGAGTTGAGAGCAAAAGTCAAAGACTTCATGGAGAAGGACAGAGTGGCTGTTCCTGTGCTAAGAACAGTTCATGTTTCATGTTTAATGTGTCATTCATGTTCATAAAGTTAAAACTCAAAGAACTGTTAAATCAGACATTCATTTTCAAATTATTTTTATTGAATTCATTATTTTGTGTTAAAAATCGAGATATTTGAGAACATTGGAATGATTTATCAGCGCTTTTCTTGTGGAAACCCTGATGTGGCCCAGCCTCACCCAGATTCTGCCTTCAGTGGCCCCCCCCCAGGTAAATTGAGTTGGAGACCCCTGCTTGAGAGCATTCAGTCAAAACACAATGCATGTTTTAGGAATGCCCGGAGAAAACCTATGCAGGGAGGGGGGGAAAGATTGAACCCATGACCTCTGCACTGTGAGGTGACTAACCAGTTGGCCACCGTGCCACTCACTTAGTCACTTTAGCACCAACCTTTTGTGAATTTGAATTTAATTTGTTCTTTAATGTTCTCCATCTTCCCCCACCAGGGGAAACATACACATTATGAACCCCATTTATCTTCCATTTTATAGGCTATTTATTATGCATGCAAGTGAGTTGGTGGACATTGTTTCTCTTGAAGGCTAACTCTTTTCTATCGCATAGTTTAGATTGTCTAAGTGTTTTCAGGAATACTGTATGTTCAAATTGGTCGGGGGGTGGGGGGGGCAAGTAATCACACTGCGCGATTGCCCCTTGCCCATAAAAATTAATAGTGCAGACTTCAAGTTTTTATGTGTCTCTGACTGGCCATTGGCCAAATATACCTTCTAGTATCTTAGCACACTTGTAGTACATCAAAGAGCTGAACAATTTATTGTTGTGGGGTCAAAATCGTGATCTCAGATTATGTGATGATTTAAATTGTGGGGTTTTTTTGGGGGGTGTTTTTTTTTTGAAGTGCTTCTATCCGCTTTTCCCCCAAGCTCATCAATCAGAAGTTGGACACTACCGGCGGATAGATCACGTAAACCGATCAACTGCTAGCTGGTTAAAAAAGTGTCCCATGCACGTGACCTAGTCGCACATCCGGCCGCTCGCCAATGCGGGGCGCTGCGGTGAGCTACGTGGGGCGCATCTTCTCCTCTATGACATCATCCTCGCCTTGGTGGCAGCAAATAAGCTACATTTGGAACAACTGCCGCTATCACCAAAGGCAGATGAGGTGTCGCTCGGCATGCGACACTGAGCCCGAAGACAACACGCGAAGATGGGTTAGCTCATGCTTTCGAAATGCATTCGAAAAAGATTAGAGTAGGTGCAGACACAATTGTTCACAAGACCCGAACATGGCCCCCAAAAAAACCCCCCCTCCCTGTACTGTTAATGCTTAAAAACATGATGAGTCAGTCAAAGAGGACCCAGGTTGCAACAGAAAGAGGATCTGGGTAAGAATAAAAAAAAAAAGAAAAAAAAAAGAATATATTGAAAGGCGGGGATCCCTTCCATTCATTTGAGTCACATTTATTTTAACCACAAGCTTCACGATGTCATCCCCCTCCCCCTCCCATCAAGCCATCAACTACCATCACAAAGGTCAATAAAACGACTTTATTATACAGTACAGTTTATTTCTTTAATTTCAATACAATAGCACATTTATTATACATAAAATAAGGTCTATTTATGTGTAGTTTTAAAGCTTATTTCGTCGAAAATTATGTTTATGGGGACCTGGGAACGGATTATTCTCATTGTAATGGTTTCTTATGGGAACTAAATGTTCGGAAGACCAACTTTTCGGCTCACACACCCTTTCTGGGAACCAATTAAGTTGGTGAGCCGAGGTACCGCTGTATGCTCTAATTTGTAATGTCGCTGCAAATCCTACTTGGAATCGCCGCAAAACCAGAGGCCACTTTTCACACCAATCTTCTTGCAGACGCCAGCACACCATGCGTGCCACATAACTCAGTGTGCGCTAGCCCCTTTTACAGAATGTGGCAAACATGAGGGACCCCATCAGAACGTGATGGGCCGGGAGAGCTAGTACTAGGGTCTTGGGTAAACCTTCAGGCTGAAACCGTAGTGCACCTTTGAGCTTCCGGGACTCAGCAGCAGCAGCTGCTCACCACCACCACATTCTGTTTGGGATACCTTGATTAGAACTTGAGAAACTGAGACATACAGAGGAGAAACACCCCGTGGTGCACTACATTTTGTGAAAATGGGGCCAGTGGGATTATAAATTAAAATGCGCATTATAAAAACTATTACTCTTGCCGCACAGGTTTTCAGAAGGCTCTTGAAATTGTAGCAAAAGGTTGAAACGTCCGTCAGCTTCCACTTGAACCAGGAACAATTTCCTTCTGTTGAGGATACGGTGATGATAGCCTAATCGTTTTGTGTTGCAGATTGCTTTGTCATCCCCTGATGCAATGTCTCATATCATTTCCACTTTTCACATCTAATTTCCATCAGATATTAGTTTATTGATTTCATGGTCTTCACAAAGGCTTTTGGTTCAATTAAAAGGCGCGTTCCCATGTTGCAATTTGTGGCAGAAGTTTTGTGGCATGCAACACATTGCAAGGTGTGAACCCCGAAGTTGGACAAACTTTTGTGGCATGCAACGTGTTGGATGCGTGTTGCATGAAATAGGACTTGCTCTATTTTCTTGCAACGTGTTGCATGAACCCGACCAATCAGAACGCGTTGTGACAAAAACATTGCATCGTTACGTAAACACAGAACGCGGAAGTATAATGGCGTCGACACAGAAATCCCAAAAAATCGTACCCAAAACGAGCGTTTGGGTTTTGGCTCCTCTCGCTCGGCTAGTAGACCGCTAGCTGCCAGTTCGAGGAGATCATCGTCGCTGTCGTATTGACGATTAGCCGCCAGAGTCGCAGAACAAAATATGTTGCTTAGCAACGTTAAACGCGCATTCGGAAAAAGATTCTTGGCAGATTTGAAATGGTTTGCAACTGTTGCAACATGGGAACACATTCGGTTTGCAACATCACGTTTGCAATTTGTTTTATGCAACACGTTGCATAACACACATTGCAACGTGGGAACGCGCCTTAAGGTGAGAGTAGTCAAGAACGCCATTCTGCTAACTCTTAAGGTGCGTCTGGACTAAAGAAGACTTGTTATGTTTGCGACCTTTACATATGATTACACGGCCTTGCTCGCAAAGGGCAAAACAATAAGCTGTGGATTACATGCCAGCCATTGCAAAACTGTATTTGTGGACTAAAAAGAGATATTTTATGCAGCATGTTCTCATATTAAAGTGTTTTTTTTTTCTCTCTTAATGACCTTTTGCTCCTAATTCCAGTGCTTGACACAGGTCACTGATTATCATAACATGGCTTTCCAACATCGTTACACGTTTGTCAGATAAAAATGACACCATTTCAAGTCAGTTTGTAAGTAGGTTGTGCCACTGATGATTACAAAAGTTCAGTTGAGTTACTTTCTATCCTATTCAATTTTGATAATTGGGATTTACTTACTGGTTAGTTACTTCCTACTACTACTTGCTAGTTCCTATGCCATCGGTGTCAAACCTACGGCCCGTGGGCCGGAACTGGCTCCAGAGGAGGTTCGATCAGGCCCGCAGGATAATTTAAAAGTGGGGAAAAAAAATGCATAAAAGACACGGAATGAATATCTTTTATAGGGTGCAATTCATGGATCATCCGCTAGGGGGGACACACTGTTTTGATCAGACAGAAGAAGACAACAGCAGCCTCAGTCTGTCACTGAGACAGACCCATGTGAATACTTCATTCTTTACACATTTAAGAGCACTCTCTTTAGTTTGTAATGTGTAGGCAGGGATTACATTTAGATTTTATATGCACATGTATAAATGGTTATACAATTCCTTAATTTATAAATCTCATTGAATCTTAAAATGCATTACTGTATTTTCCAATACCCATTACTTGTTAACGTTTTGTGCCTTTGTACAATCAGTGGGATCAGTTGCAATGCATATACGTGAATGATACAAGTAAATTGCACATTTGTCGAAGGAAATCTAAGGTGCTCCATGAAATGTTTTGTAAAAGATATGTTCATTCCATTTCAACTTTTTCCGTATGTTCTTGCGCTTCCTGAAACCAAAACAAAGGAAATACGTATGATGTTGGTTATTTATAGCAGAGTATGGTCTCATTTGAATGGTCCGGCCCACTTGACATCTCCCGAGGCCGTATGTGGCCCGCAATGTGAAATGAGATTGACAGCCCTGTCCTATGCTGAACGATGTCGTCATGTAAGGATAAAAACTAAAGAATTCAAATGTTTTTAAAAGCTACAGTTTACTCATTTTACAAGCATAAAAATTGAAATGGTACAAATTAAAATAGTAACGGGACCACGTTACTATTTTAAAGGAAAAAAGTGCTACCTTTTGACTCCCCTTCATTATTCATCATTGTTAGTAGTAGTAGTAGTAGTAGTAGTAGTAGTACCTGTAGTAGTAGTAGTAAGAGATCAGACTCATCTGATCTCTTTGAATGAATCCTGAATGACTTTGTGCAGACTGTGTGGGTGGCAGCTCACTGTCTGAAGCTGTGACATGGCCTATTTCAACTTAACACCCATGGCCATGTGTGGTCACTGTGACTCTCCATTTGGAATTTCATGAGATCACTGTGCTCTCTTTCAGCCCTCGTTGGATCAAAACATTTTTTCACTCCGATACCTTTCACGTGCCAAACAAAGCCATCGAAGAACCCATGTAATTATAGGATGATGAGCCATGTCAAATTGATGATCTGTACGACCAACCAATTTGGACAAAACCAAACACAAAGCACGGCGCATTCACGCTAAGAGGTTATTTCCACAAAGCCATATTGCATGTCTGTAAAGCCGATCGAATGGTAGCACTTTTGTCAGAGAGACTTTTCCAAAATGCAACGTATGACGCAATATACACGCAAGGAAATATACATGCACTTATCTTTTTCTCAAAGAAACTGGGCGGGCCCAGTATTTCTCAACGATTTGACTGTATTTCTTTTTCTGATGAGTGGCACGTTTCATGTTTTTTGACCACTCTGCTTTAAGATTATGAACCCCAAAACACATTCAATTGTAAGAACCTAACAATTCGATTTTGTGAATTCACGGCTTCCAGCAAACCTCGAATGGGAGCCCTTTTTTTTAATCTTCCTCAAAAGACACACTCCCAGGAACTTCTGAACTGAGCTAATATTTCTGGTGTGATTGTGAATACTGCTGTTGTGGCCAGTTTCCCTCATGGGATGAATAAAGTAATGAAGTCGTATTGTTGTTGTTGTTATTTGTTATTTATTTGTGAATCACCATCAGATGGCACCCGGAAGGAATCATGCTTGGTTGACGCTTGACTATTCTCAATTCCCTCCAGTCTTGCAAATCATCATTGCCATCATCATTATTGTATTGTTGTTTCATAGGGGCCTGTAAGACACAAAATCTAAAACAACGAAAAGGAGTGTATCATGGGTCTTTTAATAGGATAAGATCATTAGCTCATACGCATGCATTTTGAATACATTTCAGAACGCGCTGCTACCGTCCGTGGCTTCATCAGCCTGGTTCACTCTGGCAACAGAAATTTAATTAACTATAATCTATAAATGCATTCCCAAATGTATTCCCTCCGTGGAAAAGTTATTTCAAGTATAATTTTAGTCGTACACGGTAAAAGTCTTCTGAGCACAGTTTAGAGTATTGTCATCACCATCTTCCAAGCGCGAGTCACAGGTTGACAATAGCAATACGTATGCAAAAATGTTCCGATATTGATCAATAGATCATCTTCATTCCACACTGTTTCCTAAGGTCAAAATTGTGTGAGCTGTATAAAAAAATTCAACTCAATTTTGGGGTGATCACCGTTCCTTTGTCATTCAACAACTGACAATGTTACATGTTTGGCATTATCATTGATGGAGACAGTCAAGTCCATCAATCCATCAATCCATCCATCCATCCATCCATCCATCCATCCATCCATCCATCCATCCATCCATCCATCCATCCATCCATCCATCCATCCATCCATCCATCCATCCATCCATCCATCTATCCATCCATCCATCCATCTCTCATCCGTCCGTCCGTCCGTCCGTCCGTGCTTCCATCCATCCATCCATCCATCCATCCATCCATCCATCCATCCATCCATCCATCCATCCATCCATCTATCCATCCATCCATCCATCTCTCATCCGTCCGTCCGTCCGTCCGTCCGTCCGTGCTTCCATCCATCCATCCATCCATCCATCCATCCATCCATCCATCCATCCATCCATCCATCCATCCATCCATCCATCCATCCATCCATCCATCCATCCATCCATCCATCCATCCACACACCCACCCATCCATCCATCCATTCATCCACCCATCCATCCATCCATCCATCCATCCACCCACCCACCCATCCATCCATCCATCCATCCATCCACCCACCCACCCACCCATCCATCCATCCATCCATCCATCCATCCATCCATCCATCCATCCATCCATCCATCCATCCATCCATCCATCCATCCATCCATCCACACACCCACCCATCCATCCATCCATTCATCCACCCATCCATCCATCCATCCATCCATCCACCCACCCACCCATCCATCCATCCATCCATCCATCCACCCACCCACCCACCCATCCATCCATCCATCCATCCATCCATCCATCCATCCATCCATCTATCCATCCATCCATCCATCTCTCATCCGTCCGTCCGTCCGTCCGTCCGTGCTTCCATCCATCCATCCACCCATCCATCCATCCATCCATCCATCCATCCATCCATCCATCCATCCATCCATCCATCCATCCATCCATCCATCTATCCATCCATCCATCCATCTCATCCGTCCGTCCGTCCGTCCGTCCGTGCTTCCATCCATCCATCCACCCATCCATCCATCCATCCATCCATCCATCCATCCATCCATCCATCCATCCATCTATCCATCCATCCATCCATCTCTCATCCGTCCGTCCGTCCGTCCGTCCGTCCGTGCTTCCATCCATCCATCCATCCATCCATCCATCCATCCATCCATCCATCCATCCATTCATCCATTCATCCATCCATCCATCCATCCATCCATCCATCCATCCATCTCTCATCCGTCCGTCCGTCCGTGCTTCCATCCATCCATCCATCCACCCATCCACCCACCCATCCATCCATCCATCCATCCATCCATTCAACCATTGCCCGATGCACCTCATGAGGGTGGCCGGCGTTCTGGAGCCGACTCCAGCTGTCATCGGGGAATAGGCGGGATACACCCTAAATTGGTGGCTAGCCAACCACGGGCACACACATACAGTAGACAAACAACAATTCACACTCAGAGTACATTCAAGTCACCGAACCATATTTTTCAACATACTAAACAAATAAAGAGATTATGACAATAAAAACTGAGAACACACAATAGACATCATACTCGTTTTTTGTTCCGGATATTATGCATTTGTGTTCCATGGGATCTCGTGGGCTCGCATGTAAGTCCTCAACTGCAGGTATACAAAGAAAGAATGTAGTGTGGACATTTTTGCCCTTCTAGATAAATAAAGAAACTGTTGGAAGTTTTTTTACCCGTATTCTGAGATAAGGGCTAACAGCAGCCTGGAAGAAAAAAAAAAAGTTAACCCACGACAAAATGCAGACCGACATGCAGTGCATGATGGTAGTGGACCCAAAAAGCAGGGAGACAGGAGAAGCAGGGTGGACGCAACAAAATATATCCACAAAAAGTCCCGAAAACCCCAATAAACCAAAGTAACAATTAAACAAAAACCCATGACGGAAGAACAACAATCCGACTCGAATGGTCAGCGTGGCCGTTCTTTTAAAAGAAAAGAACGAATGACGGGTTGACCAGTAGGTGTGATGCTACTGCTCACAAACAACACAGAACAATAACACGTGCCCGTTTCGAATGTGGTGAATGCGACCGTCTCTGCTCTGAAGTATATCCAAAAGTCATCCATTTTCAATTAAGTTGTACAGTTTTACAGCACCATCTAGCGATTTTAATTTCGGTGTTCTTGATTTATTTTGGCTGTAACAACACTGTGCTCGGACAGCAAATTAAGGAAGAATATTTATTGCATCATGAAACTGCAAAAAAAAAAAAATGGGAGAGGGTGACACCAGCATATCGTTCGTCTCTTCTAGAATGAGTTTGAAATCGATTTGAATGAAAGTGTATTGTCTGGAAGACGGATTACGAATACGAAATAAATCAATAAGGCTGAAATGTAATACCCAGCCTTGAAATGCTGCGGAAGCGAAATTTGGGGAGTGCTGGTTCCCTCTAAGTGATCGATCCAAGCCAGGATTTAATGTGGCATTCATATCAGCCCCGACACTGAGAGAGAGAGAAAAAAAGTGCAGATAAAAGTTCAGTAACGTATTTTGTGAAATTCAGGGACATATCATTTGGGAGCTTGGATTGAAATCAAACCTATTTTTGTCCACATCTAAAAACGTTGCCTTGATTTGAACCTTTTTGCTGTCGGCTCATGGTTGTAGAGTTGGTGGCGGGTGTCAGTTTCTTGTCTCAGCTTTTCTTTCTGCGATGCAACTGTCCTGCGGATGCTTGGTGGAGCAATCCCACTGAGTAGGTGTAGGTACTCATCAACCTTTGTGGGCTTCAAGCAGCCAGTGACAGCGCGGCAAGCAGAGTTTAGCACTCTATCGACCTTGGTGGGGCATGCACGGGCTGATCTGCACCAGGCTCCAGCAGTCCCATGTTACTATGAAACAACTACGCGTTTGCTTGTCAACGTGTGTGTGTGTGTGTGTGTGTGTGTGCGCGCACACTTGTCTGTGTGACTGTGAGTGGCTGTGTTTGTGTATAAGTGTGCTTGTGTGTGTGTGTGTGTGTGTGTGTGTGTGTGGTGGTGTGTGTGCGCGTGCACGTGTGTGTGTGCGTGTGCGCTTGTTGACAGACAGTACAGGGATGGCAAGACGGAACAAATCCCGAGCTGTTTCGCCAGACAAACGAGTAGGCCCGTGGCAGTGTTAAATCTCTAGCAGATGCTGCAGCCTGCGCGCTAAATAAAATGATTTATCTATCACACAGGAAGATAGAACACGCAGGCACACACCGACAGACATTTCCCATTATTTACACCTGGACCTGATCCACATCTTAGACAGCATTTGGAACACGACATAACATTTTAGCTAAGCAAAAGTACCGTATTTTCACGACCATTCGGCGCACCGTGTTGTTGGGCACGCCCACCCTTCACTCATTGGCAGACTTCCGCATGCCTGACGTCACTCACGCCCGCCTTTTCTCTATATAAACAGCGTGTCGGCCAGAAGCGCGCTCAGTCAGGCTTTGGAACTCAGCTCATACATTAGACTTTTAATGGCGCCTTATGGTCGTGAAAATACGGTATTGGAACAAAAAGACTTCAAAATGCTAATCAGCCAACTTGCATGAGGTTTTTTGCGATGCTTTTTGAAGCATTCACCACAGCCAGTTGTTTCATCTGTCAGGTGGCTCCATTCTCGTCTTAAGCAGCTAAAGGTTACTTGGCCAGTTCAGTTTTCACTCTTTCCCCCCTGATAAACTGTTCTTGCCTTATGTTCTGGGTCATTGTCGAACTGAATAATTCACGATATCCAAAGGAATATGGTTCCATTTGATTTTAAACTGTGGGTGAGCTGGAGCCTATTCTGGTGCTCATTTTGCTGCTGTCATCACCATCCATCCATCCATCGATCCATCCATCGACTTCATATTATCCAAGGTCGTGACAGTGCTTCGTAGTTTGTATGTTGCGGATCATGAGAAGATCAGTCCAGAACAATCTCTCGACTAAATTCCAGCCTGGCCTTCCTATTCTTCTTTCTAACAAGTAGTTTGGATCTTCTGGGTTCGCCTTTGGATGTCTTCTGAAAACAAAATACAGTATTGTGATTCCCTTTCTTCTGCCCTCTAGAGATTGTTGCTGATGTCAGTAACAGTTTTTTAAGGGTCTTTTTTTTTAGAGCTCTGATAATGTCGTTGTCGTTGACTTGCTGTTCCCCTTAAGGTACCTACGCCAAGTCTGTCTGTAAGTGGTTTTGTCGATCTTCTGGACATTCCAAACCATTCTCTTGCTTATGGCCAGTTTTTGTGCAATGCTTCTGATTGATTTTCTCAGCTTCACAATTGCATTTTTTTAAAACTCAGACTCAAAGAAATAGTTGATAGTCTGCAGAGTGTAGCCAAACTTTGAGTGTTGAGCTGCAGCTGTATTTGCTTTATGAATAATCAATGTGTTAGTGTACAGCTGGGCAAGATCAGTCACTTGGAAAAATGGTTGGGCTCGACTAAAGCTGAGCTAAATCTTTTCAGTAATGTGCCAGATTTTTTTTTTGGGGGGGGGTATGCATTGATGGCTACAATGGAGATATGGTTCACAAATCCATTTCTGAATCAGGATCAGATTTTTATGGCAGTTAAGTTTGACGTCAAACCTTGTCAGCCTGACTACCGTCATTTCCGGACTATAAGCCGCGGCTTTTGTCACACACTTTCAACTCTGCGGCTTATTTAATGAAGCGGCTTATATCCAGATTTTCCTCACAGGTGATATCAAGATTTTTCTCATGGCCGCCTGTGTACCGTCTTTCTATGTAAATATGTTACACAATATGGGCACCCGCGGCTAATAGACAGGTGCGGCTTTTATACCTTGTACAAAATGTTTTTCCCTTTAAAAATTGTAGTGGGTGCGGCTTATAATCAGGTGCGCTCTATAGTCCGGAAATTACGGTAAATATGTTACACAATATGGGCACCCGCGGCTTATACCTTGTACCAAAATGTTTTTCCCTTTAAAAATGTAGTGGGTGTGGCTTATTATCAGGTGAGCTCTATAGTCCGGAAATTACGGTAAATATGTTACACAATATGGGCACCCGTGGCTTATAGACAGGTGCGGCTTATACCTTGTACAAAATGTTTTTCCCTTTAAAAATTGTAGTGGGTGCGGCTTATAATCAGGTGCACTCTATAGTCCGGAAATTACGGTAAATATGTTACACTATATGGGCACCCGCGGCTTATAGACAGGTGCGGCTTATACCATGTGCAAAATGTTTTTCCCCTTTAAAAATTATAGTGGGTGCGGCTTATAATCAGGTGAGCTCTATAGTCCGGAAATTACTGTCAATATGTTACACAATATGGGCACCTGCGGCTTATAGACAGGTGCGGCTTATACCTTGTACAAAATGTTTTTCCCTTTAAAAATTGTAGTGGGTGCGGCTTATAATCAGGTGCGCTCTATAGTCCGGAAATTACGGTAAATATGTTACACTATATGGGCACCTGCGGCTTATAGACAGGTGCGGCTTATACCATGTGCAAAATGTTTTTCCCCTTTAAAAATTATAGTGGGTGCGGCTTATAATCAGGTGAGCTCTATAGTCCGGAAATTACTGTAAATATGTTACACAATATGGGCACCCGTGGCTTATAGACAGGTGCGGCTTATACCTTGTACAAAATGTTTTTCCCTTTAAAAATTGTAGTGGGTGCGGCTTATAATCAGGTGCGCTCTATAGTCCGGAAATGACTGTAAATATGTTACACAATATGGGCACCCGCGGCTTATAGACAGGTGCGGCTTACACCTTGTACCAAAATGTTTTTCCCTTTAAAAATGTAGTGGGTGCGGCTTATAATCAGGTGCGCTCTATAGTCCGGAAATTACGGTAAATATGTTACACTATATGGGCACCCGCGGCTTATAGACAGGTGCGGCTTATACCATGTACAAAATGTTTTCCCCTTTAAAAATTATAGTGGGTGCGGCTTATAATCAGGTGCGCTCTATAGTCCGGAAATTACGGTAAATATGTTACACAATATGGGCACCCGCGGCTTATAGACAGGTGCGGCTTACACCTTGTACAAAATGTTTTTCCCTTTAAAAATTGTAGTGGGTGCGGCTTATAATCAGGTGCGCTATATAGTCCGGAAATTACGGTAAATATTTTTATAGACAGGTGCGGCTTATACCATGTACAAAATGTTTTTCCCCTTTAAAAATTATAGTGGGTGCGGCTTATAATCAGGTGAGCTCTATAGTCCGGAAATTACGGTAAATATGTTACACAATATGGGCACCTGCGGCTTATAGACAGGTGCGGCTTATACCTTGTACAAAATGTTTTTCCCTTTAAAAATTGTAGTGGGTGCGGCTTATAATCAGGTGCGCTCTATAGTCCGGAAATTACGGTAAATATGTTACACAATATGGGCACCATGCTTATAGACAGGTGCGGCTTATACCATGTACAAAATGTTTTTCCCCTTTAAAAATTATAGTGGGTGCGGCTTATAATCAGGTGCGCTCTATAGTCCGGAAATTACGGTAAATATGTTACACAATATGGGCACCCGCGGCTTATAGACAGGTGCGGCTTACACCTTGTACCAAAATGTTTTTCCCTTTAAAAATGTAGTGGGTGCGGCTTATAATCAGGTGCGCTCTATAGTCCGGAAATTACGGTAAATATTTTACACTATATGGGCACCCGCGGCTTATAGACAGGTGCGGCTTATACCATGTACAAAATGTTTTTCCCCTTTAAAAATTATAGTGGGTGCGGCTTATAATCAGGTGAGCTCTATAGTCCGGAAATTACGGTAAATATGTTACACAATATGGGCACCTGCGGCTTATAGACAGGTGCGGCTTATACCTTGTACAAAATGTTTTTCCCTTTAAAAATTGTAGTGGGTGCGGCTTATAATCAGGTGCGCTCTATAGTCCGGAAATTACGGTAAATATGTTACACAATATGGGCACCCGCGGCTTATAGACAGGTGCGGCTTACACCTTGTACCAAAATGTTTTTCCCTTTAAAAATGTAGTGGGTGCGGCTTATAATCAGGTGCGCTCTATAGTCCGGAAATTACGGTAAATATGTTACACAATATGGGCACCCGCGGCTTATAGACAGGTGCGGCTTACACCTTGTACCAAAATGTTTTTCCCTTTAAAAATGTAGTGGGTGCGGCTTATAATCAGGTGCGCTCTATAGTCCGGAAATTTGCGGTACATAGCAATTCACTTCAAACTGAGTAAAATTAGATATTTGAATTACTTTTTTGAGTCTCGAGAAAAAAAACATCACACACTGGACTATGGAACAGAACAGAGTGATGGATTATGTCGCATGGACATTTTGTCAGCCCTGGAAGGACGTCGACATCCGAATGGCAGACACACCACTACAAAACCTTTTTGAAATGTGTGTACGTGCGCGCGCTCATTTTTGGAAAAGAAAACAATAATGTCATTAACGTGACTCCCGTGTTCCTGAACTAAAAGTTGAACCCTTTTTTTTTTACGTTGTGCTCTTCATCTTTAGGCTGACTGGTATGAATATCCCCGCGCCCATCATCAGCAGCAAAAACTGGCTGCGGCTGCATTTTGTGACGGAGAGCAACCATCGCCACAAAGGCTTCAGGGCTCAGTATCAAGGTAGGGCACGCTTACTCAATTTGCACAGCATTATGGCGGGAGCTCGACGAGAAGAGGATGGTCCATCATAAAGTAAAAAGCGATGTCATTACTAAAAGAAGCCTTTTTGGTCTTTCTTAACTGCATGTCTAGCAGTTTTGTCAATAGCCCCTCTGTCGTGGTGATTTATGCCACTGACTTCTAGGGGCCTTTGTTAATCTAATTTTTGGGAGTTAAACGCAACACACATACTGTCGTGTCTTTCAATACTTTGTAAAAATAATGGATTATATTCTCAGTTGGAAAAATGGTACCTCAGGCACCGCATACGTGTTTCAATAGGATTTTACGTCAGATCTTAGGTTTTAAGCATATAGCTTAACAATGATAAAGTGAATGCAACCATGTGATGGAAATATGCCATCAGACTAATAGATTTCAAGAAATTTTTATTTTTCTAATTTCTTCTTGAATTTCTTTGGAAATTTGTTTCTCGAGATCTTGGAGCCACCTTGTCTAACATTCTATTTCGGTGATTTCTTGATTCAACAAAATGTTGGTGCTATGGTGTTGCCTGTAAATTGTACTCGGCTTTCTCAAAACTGTCCTTAAAGGCGCGTTCCCACATTGCAATTTGTGGCCCAAGTTTAGTGGCATGCAACACATTGCAACGTGTGAACCCCGAAGTTGGACAGACTTTTGTGGCATGCGACGCGTTGGATGCGTGTTGCATGAAATAGGACTTGCTCTATTTTCTTGCAACGTGTTGCACGAACCCGACCAATCAGAACGCGTTGCGCTATCACGTGACAAAAAACATCACGTCGTTATGTAAACACGGAACGCGGAAGTATAATGGCGTCGACACAGAAATCCCCAAAAATCGAGCTCTCCCGGGGCGACACAGAAAGGTTCATGAATTATGAAAAGTTCCAAATTGGTGCGATCCATTCGCAGGAAATTTCTGAAATTATCTGAAATTAAATTTCTGAAATTAAGCGCCGAGTTGTTGCCATCTCCCGATCCACGGTCGTACCCAAAACCACCGTTTGGGTTTTGGCTCGTCTTAGCTCGGCTAGTAGACCGATAGCTGCCAGTTCGAGGAGATCATTGTCGCTGTCGTTTTGACGATTAGCCGCCATAGTCGCAGAACGAAATATGTTGCTTAGCAACGTTAAACGCGCATTCGGAAAAAATATTCTCGCCAGATTTGAAATGGTTTGCAACTGTTGCAACGTGGGAACACATTCGGTTTGCAACATCAGATTTGCAATTTGTGTTATGCAACACGTTGCATAACACAAATTGCAACGTGGGAACGCGCCTTTAGTCACAGTTTGTGATTTAACAAGGGGGGATAATTACTTTTTCACACAGGGGCAGGTAGTTTGGGATTTTTAAAAACATTTATGCCTTGATAAATTAAATTGGCATTTCGAACCTGCACTTTGTATTTCCTTGGCTTGTCTGATATTGAAATTGCTTTGATGAATTGAAACCTTTGGATATGCAAAGAACACAGAAATCAGGAAGAGGGCAAATATTATTACACAACACTCTACCTTTATATTTGGAGATTTTTACTAATACTTCTTGATTGTACAGTGCTCATCATTATTTTT
Organism: Hippocampus mohnikei; assembly: GCA_026261675.1. Lineage (NCBI taxonomy): Eukaryota > Metazoa > Chordata > Actinopteri > Syngnathiformes > Syngnathidae > Hippocampus > Hippocampus mohnikei. The sequence continues at coordinate 818,642 of JAKGUB010000556.1, forward strand.
TCTTCCATTCATTTCTTTTGTATTGCATGTACGCTTCAAAATGGTGACAGCAGATTGCATCACCTGGCCTTTAGAAGAATCGCGCCAGAACTGTGTTGAATTAATTATCGCAATGTCGTCCTGGGGCGCCTCTTTGATTTCGTATGTCATTCAGCCCTTCGATCTGCATTAGAACATTGACTCTGCTGGGAGAGCCAGATCATTCACTTGTGTTCTGATGATGAGTTAGAGCGTACATTTTGGAGACAATTTTATGCTGCAGTACAGTTATTGCAACATGTTGGAATGTCGAAGGGCGTTTTACATTTTTGCAAATTATGCCCACCAGTAGCAATTAAATTGCAGTGTCCATATGCTTCCTCATAGGCCTACGTAATATCCAGGGAAAGACATACAAGTACTGTATCCTTGTCTTATGTGTTCTGTTGTATCATATTTTCTTATATCTTTCGAAGTGTTGTGTAAAGCGCCCTGTTACAGCTGTTGTAAAGGCGATATATCAAGAAAGATGTTTTAACTTCTTTTATCCAATGTGTGTGTGTGTGTGTGTGTGTGTGTGTGTGTGTGTGACTTTCAAATAGTGAAAAGCTCAGGAGACCTTAAATCCCGAGGGGTAAAAATGTTACCAGGGAAGGACAATACGAACAAACTGTCTTTGAGTAAGTTGCTGATTTTTTCTTGCTCAACCTTTTTCATTTGTTGGAATTTTGACTTTTTGTCGGGACTTGTTGCTCTGCGTGTTTCTTTCTTTCTTGCTTGCTTGAGGTTTTCCACGTTATTGTGGGTAGAATTGAAGGTAGAAGCGATGCATTTAGCGTTGGTTCACAAACATGAAGTGTGCGTTCACAACTTTGCTGCCAACGAGCTGAACTTTGAAAATGTGACAATAAAAACAAAAAAAAAACAAAGATGAAGCCAATTTTTCTCAAACCAGATTACCGTAAATTCTGGACTATAAGCCGCTACTTTTTTTCCCCCCAAACTTTGAACCCTGCGGCTTATTCGGTGATGCGGCCAATTTGTGTCATTTTTCTAACGATACCAGGGGCGCTCGAGTAGAAAAGGTAAGATTAAGACCGTGGAATATATGCGTGGAGGAAGACTGCAACTTCTTGTCTTGTGCGTCAATTAAATGAGCGTCAACATACCCTCATCATGGAAAATGCAAAAAGAAAGGCATATGACGCAATATGTTGACATGTTTGAATGTGGGCGCATGCGGCTTATATACGGGTGCGGCTTGTGTACGGACAAAATTGTTTTTCCTCTAAAAATGTAGTGGGTGCGGCTTATAATCAGGTGCGCTCTATAGTGCGGAAATTACGGTATTTTGATTTGGCAGCCGCACACACAGAATCG
>JAKGUB010000556.1:830000-970000 GCA_026261675.1 Hippocampus mohnikei
GAAAACGGATCGGTCCCGAGCAATCTCGACTCACCCGTTCTCTGAGTTTGCTCATGTTACGTTCATAAACTGAGCTGTTGAGTCCTGAGCAACTGTGATAACATTTTTCATCCGAGAGCAAGAGGCAAAATGGCCGCCCTCTGAGAGGATTAAAAACGATGGATTTTGCGGGTTATTTCCTATTCCACAAATGCGATATTAATCAGAATGCCATGTTTAGTTGACTTCCCCTTTAATGATTTAGACCTATTGGATTCCACCCTACTTGGCTTACAGCATTTTACGTCACGTGATAGTCGAATATGTAAGTCTCAGTTGGTTTTGGTTTATTTATTGAACATAACATAAAACATATACAGTAATAATAAGGTATTGTTTGTTTGTTTTAACCCTTGTGGCAAATTCGTCCCATTTTTGGACTGTTGACAAACAGTCCAAAAACAGGTGAAAATTAGTTGTCAAGTTTTTAAAAAAAGTCAAAATATGTGTTATATAATGTTTTTCAGAATGATTTCTTGATTGACATTTGAAAATGTCCAGGAGGAAAAACAGTCCCATAACGGGCCGTGTTTTCCCCACACCCCCCCATTCTAAATGCGACTTTTCCACGTATTCTTGATGCACTGTACCCCGGATGTTTGACCGTGCGTTTTTCGCAATTTGGCGCTGAATCTCTTCACAAGCGGTCCAACTACATGTGAAAACCATTTTTGGGGGACTTGAGAGTAATCATGCAATAATACAGCAGATGGCGCTATATTTCTTCATGATTTATTAACATGTTGAAGGCTCTAACTTGTCCATACTGAATATTCCAAATTGAATGTTTTATATATATATATATATATATATATATATATATATATATATATATATATATATATATATATATATATATATATATATATATATATATGCAGATGATAGTTCCTTTTACCCAAAGCACAATACTGCTTTTGATTGCTTTTATTGTCCAAAGAGGGCGTCTAAAAGAAATAAATATATAAAATAAATATATCAAAACTATATATGAATGGATAGGTCTGACGCCACTGACCAGTTTGAGTGGTCGAGAGAAAAAAAATATTTATATATATACTTTGATATTACACTTTAAAGCCAAGATGCCATCATTGAACGTTTTTTCCACTGTGCTCGAAAAATGGGATGACGCACAAGGGCTAATGTCTGTTTTGTTTCTTTAGACTAACAGGGAGCTTTGTCCCAGACCTGATTGTGAGCATGTCTCATCAGATGTGGCTTCATCTGCAATCTGATGAAAGCGTGGGCTCAATTGGCTTCAAGATCAACTACAAAGGTAGAAAGAGTTCACTGTTGACGCCATTATCTGGACGCATGGCTGTGATCAATGGCTGAGCAATCAATCACTCCTATCCGTCACACTATTTTGCCCGTCTGTCTCACACTCCCCTTTCCTGGATTTAGTGTCGGAGATATTCAACTTACGTCAAGCGTCTGTACTTGGCTTTTACCATTTCCATTCCTGCTTCCCCTCACCCACAGAAATTGACAAAGAGAGCTGCGGTGATCCTGGCACACCGCTCTATGGCTACCAAGAGGGAAGTGGCTTTCTAAATGGAGACGTTCTGCGATTTGAGTGCCAGTTTGGATTTGAGCTCATTGGGGAGAGGATGATAACCTGTCAAAACAACAATCAGTGGTCTGCCAATATTCCCATCTGCATATGTGAGTTTTACACGCCTTCCATTTAACGTGGACAAATGAAGCAATGACTTGTGTTCACAATGACAGAAAGCTATTCAAAGATGAATTACAATGCAGTAAAATGGCAATGTATTGCTATGTATGTTTATAGCAATGCACGGAATGTCAAAGGGCAAAGTAATTCTCCAGCAAATGGCTGCCTCGTTAACTCATTCAGCCAATTCTAAACCAAGTCTGAAAAGACATCTAAAAACGTCTTTGGGAGTGAATGAGTTAAGCAGGGAAAAAATAAGGCCCACAAACACGACGCCAATGCTCGGGAGATAGGACACACCCGTAGGATTTCTCAAAAGCAACCCAAATAGCTACTGTGTTTTCATCATACCTATTCCAATTCACTTACCGTAGTCCAAATTCCAGTTCTGTTATATTGTACCTAACTGTGTCTGTTGGGACACTCCATAACTCCTTTGCCCATCATGTTTTCCGCCGATGGTTTTGTAAGGCAAGCCCTCGTTGTTTCTCCAATGCCTCGAGACCCAGGGGAACAGTACTTTCTACCCCAGCTCGTCACAACTCTCAGAAGAATGTTCTGTTCTGGTCTTGGTCTGGGAAAATGGACATTGTCATGTTGTTGCTGTTAAAACAAATTGCCTCACCTGGGATATGTGACTTTTTTTATGAGTTATTCATCATTCCCTTGCCTTTCTTATTCAGTTCCCTGTTTTTCCAACTTCACGGCTCCCATGGGGACTGTGCTGTCTCCTGACTATCCGGAAGGCTACGGGAACAACCTCAACTGCGTCTGGTTGATCATCTCAGAGCCCGGCTCCAGAATACACCTTGCATTTAATGACTTTGACCTTGAACCACCCTATGACTTCCTCACAATCAAAGATGGCGACCAATCGGGGGCCGCCATTTTGGGACGTTTCTCTGGAGCAGAAGTTCCTTCCCACTTGACGTCCAATAGTAACATCCTGCAGCTTGAGTTCCAAGCTGATCACTCCATGTCCGGGCGAGGGTTCAACATCACCTATAGCAGTGAGTGGCAATTTGCACAGTTTGTTCGTAACTGCGATGTCATCAACACGAACTCTTACTGCCTTTTATCACTTCCAACTGGGACGAATATTAAATTGCTCCTGTTAAAATTCAAATTACCGTAATTTCCGCACTATAGAGCGCACCTGATTATAAGCCGCACCCACGACATTTTTAGAGGAAAACCAATTTTGTACATACACAAGCCGCACCCGTATATAAGCCGCATGTGCCCACATTAAAACATGTCAACATATTTACAAAGAAAGACGCTACACAGAGAGAGTTTTCAAAGTTTGAATCATATAACTTAACAATAATAATAATCTAACTTTCTTCCCAAACGGTGCCTGTGACGCGGCAGTAAAACGCTAGCAACATGCTAACAACGGAATAGCAATGCGTCATATGCCTTTCTGTTTGCATTTTCCATGATGAGGGTATGTTGACGCTCATTTAATTGATGCACAAGACAAGAAGTTGGAGTCTTCCTCGATGCATATAATCCACCGCTCTTAATCTTACCTTTTCTACTCGAGCGCCCCCTGGCGGCCGTTAGAAAAATGACACAAATTGGCCGCATCACTGTATAAGCTGCAGGGTTGAAAGTTTGGGAAAAACGTAGCGGCTTATAGTCCGGAATTTACGGTAAATGTTTGCAAGTTTCTTTTATGTTCATGTTTTTCTATATATAAAATATGGCTGGTTATGGCTTTCAATCACGTGCATTTGTTCAGAATATAAAATCATATTTTTATGTAATTTGCATCCAGGCACAAAGTTTGAGTAAATTGTCGAAAAGCAACAATAAACAGCTTTTATTCCTCATTTATAGGTACAATAACACATTTTTCGTATATTGGCAAAGAGTCAAGACTCAGCAGCTGTTGTCAACAGTAGGTGTAAGGAGAACAAGCTGTTTAAGGTTGCTTGCTGTCTTCTCGACAGCTACATCTATTTATTTACCTTATCTCTACACACCTCAAAGAGAAAGCCATTTCTCATGCAAACAAGAGTGCCTGTCACCAGATCGTGCTCTCTTTCTCCTCATTACAAGCTTTCGGGCGTAATGAGTGCCCTGACCCCGGCATACCGCTGAACGCCAGGCGCTTCGGGGACAGCTTCCAACTGGGCAGCTCCATTTCTGTGGTCTGTGAAGAGGGTTTCATCAAGACGCAGGGTGCCGACACCATTTCATGCAATTTAGAGGAAGGCAAGGTGATGTGGAGCGGCCTCATTCCAAAATGTGAAGGTACACAAATAGGATAAGGAACGATGTTTTTGTATCTACACACACAACCCACCCACCCCTTTCCACAACTTTCTTTATTTTTTCAATTATTTTATTCTTTTCCCCCAACCAGCTCCCTGTGGGGGTCACTACTCGGGTGCGTCTGGGGTCATCCTCTCCCCAGGATGGCCTGGCTACTACAAAGACTCACTGAGTTGTGAGTGGGTCTTAGAAGCTGAGTCAGGACGCTCCATCAAGATCAGCTTTGACAGGTCTGTACGTCAATGTCAATGCAGTTGAACACCTGCACATGGGGTGCACAACTCACGGCGTGTACGTGTGTGTGTGTGTGTGTGTGTGTGTGTGTATATATGTTTGTAGGCCTTTTTACTTGGTCCTCACTGTGCCTCAAGTACGGGAATGTGTGTGTGTGTGTATATGTTTGTAGGATTTTTTCTTGGTCCTCACTGTGCTACAAGTACGGGAATGTGTGTGTGTGTGTATATATATGTTTGTAGGCCTTTTTACTTGGTCCTCACTGTGCCACAAGTACGGGAATGTGTGTGTGTGTATATGTTTGTAGGCCTTTTTACTTGGTCCTCACTGTGCTACAAGTACGGGAATGTGTGTGTGTGTGTATATATATGTTTGTAGGCCTTTTTACTTGGTCCTCACTGTGCACAAGTACGGGAATGTGTGTGTGTATATATATGTTTGTAGGCCTTTTTACTTGGTCCTCACTGTGCACAAGTACGGGAATGTGTGTGTGTGTGTGTATATGTTTGTAGGCCTTTTTACTTGGTCCTCACTGTGCACAAGTACGGGAATGTGTGTGTGTGTGTATATATATGTTTGTGTGTGTGTATATGTTTGTAGGCCTTTTTACTTGGTCCTCACTGTGCTACAAGTACGGGAATGTGTGTGTGTGTGTATATATATGTTTGTAGGCCTTTTTACTTGGTCCTCACTGTGCACAAGTACGGGAATGTGTGTGTGTATATATATATGTTTGTAGGCCTTTTTACTTGGTCCTCACTGTGCACAAGTACGGGAATGTGTGTGTGTGTGTGTATATATATGTTTGTGTGTGTGTATATGTTTGTAGGCCTTTTTACTTGGTCCTCACTGTGCTACAAGTACGGGAATGTGTGTGTGTGTGTATATATATGTTTGTAGGCCTTTTTACTTGGTCCTCACTGTGCACAAGTACGGGAATGTGTGTGTGTATATATATATATGTTTGTAGGCCTTTTTACTTGGTCCTCACTGTGCCACAAGTACGGGAATGTGTGTGTGTGTTTGTGTATATGTTTGTAGGCCTTTTTACTTGGTCCTCACTGTGCACAAGTATGGGAATGTGTGTGTGGATGTGTATGTTTGTAGGCCTTTTTACTTGGTCCTCACTGTGCCTCAAGTACGGGAATGTGTGTGTGTGTGTGTGTGTGTGTGTGCGCATGTCATTTGTTTTATTGTCTTCTCTCATCATTGTATGAGGTAGGCATTAGCGTGAAGGCTCTTGCCCAAAGGACCCACACTGGATGGTGTTATGTGCTCATTTTTTGCCCCGAGCGGGATTCGAACCCCCGTCTCCCAATGGGAAACATGGTTTTCGGTTTTCCAACAGCCTTCTGGAACGGATTAGTGTCGAAAACCGAGGTATGACTGTGCAGTGATACCTGATTTGTTCGAAAACCGAAACCACGTCATCAATGTAATACATTTGAATCCGAAAAAAAGTATTTTTCTTGACATAAAGGGATGTTTTAAGGTGGCACTTAATAGCAAGAATGCCAATGATCCCTGATATGTACAAGACACAAAACCATTAATATACGTCAAAGTGCCATGGACTCGCTGAACTATTGAGAATGTTTTTTAAAAGAAATTCATCGCATAATTCTCATGTGGTTTGTCCTTGTCATTTTCTCTTTTTTCTCCCATTTTTTTTAAGGTTTCAAACTGAACTCAGCTATGACTTTCTGGAGGTACATGATGGGCCCAACCTGCTTTCGCCACTGATTGGCTCCTTCAACGGAACCCAGGTTCCTCAGTTTATGTTTAGCACCAGCAACTTCCTGTATTTGCTGTTCACTACAGACAACAGCAGATCCAACAGTGGCTTCAAAATCTTCTATGAAGGTAACAGTACTTGCATGCCATAATACCCGTCGTGCTTAGTAATGATCACATTCAGATTCAGGACAAAAATGAGTTGTACCTTCATGTCTCTTTTTCAGAGAATTGTTTTTAGTCAGAGAATTGTCTATACCTGTAAACAATGTATTCCATGCCCATCATACAGTAGATCTTGTGCTGATGCAAGTGTGTTTTTGTTTTGCGCCTCTTGTGACCTGTCTGTCCATCTTCTGTTTCTGTCAGATAGAGAGGAAAAAGCTAGATCAGTCCGTTTATTCACAATTACCTTGAGTTAAAGAATGTCTGGGCGCTGAGAATTAGATCACTCCAAATGTTTGTCACGGTGTACCTGCTACAGGTTTAGAACATAGACTGCATTTGGTAATTAAGGGGAGCATGACCTGCCTCTCCTAACACACACACTCTCTAGTCTAGAGTATTGAATGGGCGTCAGAGTGAATTTCTGAACGCACCCTATGTCGTATTGTCTTTGCATTTTCATAAAAGCATGCATTTTGAAACGTGAGATGAAAGTATTTGAAAGGTCCCAACCCATCAACATTCATTTTCTCTCCTGTTTTGTGCATAACAAATGTCAAAATGAAGTCTGCGGCATGGTTTTGGTTTGACATCTGTTGGTTTGTCGTTTACTTGCGCGAACTAGCCTACAAAATCGGAGCATCCCTCATTCTATACAACTCCAATGGCTGCTTGACAGTCATACCGTAGTTCACTTAAACAACAATGCGTTCAATCATGTGACAGCGTACAGTATGTCACTAACACTTTTTGCAGTTGTTACAGTGGACACCTACTCCTGTATGGATCCCGGTATCCCCGTCAGTGGTGTGCGGCTGAGCAACGACCTGTCGATTGGCTCTACCATATCCTTCCAATGTGATCCTGGATATAGTCTGAGCTTTGAAGAACCGCTGGTTTGTGAAAAGAACCACTTCTGGAGCCACCCGCTACCCACTTGCGATGGTATGTCGACACGGCTTTAAAAGCAGGGGTGGGCAATTCATTTTCCAAAGGGGCCATGCGAGTCAACGGAAGTGGTTGTCGCACCATGCTAACCTCAGTTGTGTTTGCTACCATTTGAATGTTGTATTCATTACAAAACAAACGTGTAAAACAAACTTTTAAGCAGTTTAATTAGAAATTACGGGGAGTGAATATACATTAAAAGCATTTCACTAGTAATGAGCGGGGAGGAAGTTCGTAAGTCTGGGCCTTACTCCTACTGCCCCCCCCCCCAACCCCACTCCAAATCCACTCCAAATTAGCGTGAACATACCCTCATCATGGAAAATGCAAAAAGAAAGGCATATGACGCATTGCTATTCTGTTGCTAGCATGTGGTTAGCATGTTGCTACCGTTTTACTGCCGCGTCACAGCCACCGTTTGAGAAGAAAGTTATATTATTATTATTGTTAAGTTATATGATTCAAACTTTGAAAACTCTCTCTGTGTACCGTCTTTCTTTGTAAATATGTTTGAATGTTGGCACATGCGGCTTATATACGGGTGCGGCTTGTGTATGTACAAAATTGGTTTTCCTCTAAAAATGTAGTGGGTGCGGCTTATAATCAGGTGCGCTCTATAGTGCAGAAATTACAGTAGTTAGGTGCGCATATAATTTGTTGAAGTGAGAGTTATCGCACACCATTCGATGTCTTATTACATCAGGCATCATGCGTATCCGCTGTTAGTGGACGGCTCCAAAGCCAGCATATGATTGTAAACCTACTTTCTCCTCAAATAATATAGACACTGTGTTTTGGTGAAGAACTTCGTTCAGGGTGTTAGGAATCATGGAAACTTGAAAATGAATTATCTGATCTTCAAAGCAAGAACTTGGATCTGTGTTGTCCCACATCATCATCATCATCTCTCTCTCTGTCTGTCTGGGTTGTTTTTCCAGTCCTGGGCTAATGTGGTGATTATTGTCCCTTTGTGCAAAATGTTATTGCTGTCACAGACCACTCATCTCCAGGAACAGAACAAACACACAATGAGTTGCTTGTATGTACTATCTCATGAATGAGACGCCACAATGCAGGTGTAATGGCCTGAAAATTGCACTCGCGTCCTGGAGCTTTTTCTTGGTTAGGTGCGTGTGCCAGACTGGTGCCCAACATCCTGGCCTTCTGCCTATAGACCCTGCAAATCAGAATCAGAATCAGAATCAGAATCATCTTTATTGGCCAAGTATGTAGAACACACAAGGAATTTGTCTCCGGTATAACACGCTGCATTAGTATCATCATAAACAAGAACATGACAAATTGGTATGGAGGGACATTTCATAATGTAAGTGAACCATAGTTTCAAGCAGAGCTAAAGTGATCAGTGGTAGAATACAATACTATTACAGTTTGTACAGTTGGTGCAGAAAATCATTGAACCATTTTAGAGAGATACAATATTTGTTGCACAAGAAGAGTGACTACGTCAGTGACTGTTTAGGGAGTTAATGGCTAGAGGGAAGAAGCTGTTCAAGTGTCTGCTGGATTTCGTGCGCATGGATCTGTAGCGCCTGCCTGAGGGGAGTAACTGGAAAAGGTGGTGGGCAGGATGCGGGGATCCAGGAGGATTTTCCGTGCCCTTGTCTTGATTCTTGCGGTGTGCAAGTCCTCAAGAGTGGGTAGGGCGGTGCCAATGATTTTTTCCGCCGTCCTAATTGTCCGTTGAAGTCGGATTTTGTCCTTCTTTGTGGCGGCCCCAAACCAAACCGTGATGGAAGAACACAGGATTGATTCGATGACTGCCGTGTAGAACTGACGTAGCACCTCCTGTGGCAGGCCGTGCTTCCTCAGCAGCCTCAGGAAGTACATCCTCTGCTGGGCCCTTTTCAGGATGGAGATGGTGTTGACTTCCCACTTCATGTCCTGGGAGACTGTGATTCCCAGGAACTTGAAGGTCTCGACGGTTGACACAGGGCAGTTGGATAGTGTGAGGGGCAACTCTGGAGAAGGATGTTTCCTGATGAGTGTACTCATCCGATTTTAATGACCTTATGTAATACCGGCTCATTAATTAAGAATTTGATTTATTTTTGTTTGGTGGATGAGGATTTCTGCAGTTGTTGATGTGTTGTACTAGCTGGAGGGCCCAAAGGGGGGAAGGAGTGAGGACAGGAGAGTGTGTGTGTGTGTGTGTGTGTGTGTGTGTGTGTGTGTGTGTGTGTGTGTGTGTGTGTGTGTGTGCAGCTGTGAGGCCTGAGGCCTTGCCATGATCTCCCAAAACATCATCTGACGTTCATTACTTTGAAAAGAAGTCTATTCGCAAGAGCTGCACTTCTAATATTGAGAGAGGCTTCAAGGCATTTGATTGCAATGTCATCTTTGGGGCATCCGGGCCAAAGAAAGCGCAGCGAGAACAGCAAACGTTATGCAAACACCACGCTCAACGAACGAGAAGGGCAAACACAAACCAACCTGTGAAACTGCATTCATGTATTATTTTCAACAGCACCCTTCATGTCATATACCGTAATTTCCGCACTATAGAGCGCACCTGATTATAAGCCGCACCCACTACATTTTTAGAGGAAAACCAATTTTGTACATACACAAGCCGCACCTGAAAATAAGCCGCATGTGCCCACATTAAAACATGTAAACATGTAAAAAATTTCAAAGTTTTAACCCTATGTTGCATGGCTTCTGCAGGAGTTATTCAATTGTGGTTTGTTTTTAAATTTAGGGTAGATTATGGCCAAATATCATAATAAATTCACAATTTTGGGAAAACCAAAGTGCAGGTACTTCGTGTGCATAATAACTTAATCACTACACAATTACCTTGCCAAAAAGCATGGCAGTACTGATAGGTAACACATAGAAACTGTTATTTATTGTGTTCTATATGTTCTATATACTCTTCTGCACAAGTACAATAGGGTATTTGGACCTTTTCATCTCACGGATAGAAATTATTCAACATTTTGTGGACCCTCTTTCACACTCACCTTTTCCTCATGGAGGCTGCCATGTTGCTTTTGCTGTTGCGCACGCTAGAGACATCTCGCGGTGGATTTAAAAACTAAAACTGGTAACTTGAATGTGGTTACTGAAGTAACCCGTATGCAACATAGGGTTAATAATATAACTTAACAATAATAATAATCTAACTTTCTTCCCAAACGGTGCCTGTGACGCGGCAGTAAAACGCTAGCAACATGGTAACAACACGCTAGCAACAGAATAGCAACACAGTATAACAGGTCTGCTAAAAGAACATACCGCTACTTGTAAAAATCACGGTGAGCCGTCTTCATCTTCCTCCTGTGAACTGAAGCCATCCAAGTCACCGTCCTCAGTGTCGGAATTAAAGACCGGTCTTAATCTTACCTTTTCTACTCGAGCGCCCCTGGTGGCCGTTGGAAAAATTATACAAATTGGCCGCATCACTGTATAAGCCGCAGGGTTGAAAGTTTGGGGAAAAAAGTAGCGGCTTATAGTCCGGAATTTACGGTAACCTTTTAGGTAAATAACATGACTGCATGAAAAAAAAGGCTTGTTTGAACAAGATCCAATTGAACCAGTTAACCTCTTCACTCACAACAGCCACTGAGAGCGCAGGATGATCTCATCAATTTACTTTCAGGAGATTAGAGGTAGTCTAGCTCTTAACTCATTCAGTACCAGCCAATTCTAAACCAAGTCTGAAAAGACGTATAAAAACGTCTTTGGGAGTGAATGAGTTGAATGATACTGTGTGATACTCAATAATCAACAGACATGAGCATCCCTTCATCTGGCTGAAAATACGCGTTGTGGTTGTTGTTTGCCTCATCAGCAAAACACTATTGGGTCGTTGCCACCGGATGATCTTCCCATACTGACTCGAGTTAAACGGTGCGTTGAAGCTAATCTCATTTGTGCGGAAAGACTTCAAAATCCCTTTAAAGTAATGACTGCAATGAAACAGATTGAATCCCCCCAGTATGCCCGTGTCGGTTAATTGCCAGTAAACGCAACGCAATACGCCGTCTTCTCACCACATTTCATTTTTTAAAGTCATTTATGAAAGGTGAATACTACATAGAGGGTTGCTGAATCGATGAATGATTTATTGGCCGGGTAGCGAGAGGGTTGCTTTGAAACAAGTTCCAAAAGAAAAAAAAAACATTGTGTTGGCAGAATTATAGGGACTCGTAAAATAGTAGGACAGGATGTGATGTGACGGAAATTCATTATTCATCAAAATTGCTGCTTTTTTCTTCAGGTGAGGGATTTATTCCTTCATTGACAGTTCTCTTCTTTTCCAGCAGCATTTATCATTCATTATCTTCCCTTTCCTATTCAGCATCTTGCGGTGGTGATATCAAAGGGCCCGGTGGTGTGATCCTCTCGCCTGGCTACCCTGAGTTGTATCCAAACTCCCTCAACTGTACATGGACCGTGGAGGTTAGCCATGGAAAAGGTTTGTCATAACCTACCGTATTTTCACGACCATTCGGCGCACCGTGTTGTAGAGCGCAGTCTCAGTAACAGGTGCTATTTCTGTGTTTGACACATACACAAAACGCACCGTGTTATTGGGCGCAGCCAGGCGTGGTCAAACATACGCCAGCTTAAACATACGGCCTGCATGCACGCACGCTAAAAACACGTTAGCTTGAAGCATAGCGTAGCATGCCAAGACATGCTAAAAACACATTAGCTTGAAGCATAGCGTAGCAGCATGCTAAGACATGCTAAAAACACGTTTTTAAAAAGGCAACGGAAGCAAAACTGAGATCGGTTGTACTTTATTTCGCCATCTTACAATGTACTCACGTTTTTCGATCAATCATCACCCAGAAATCCATCAAAGTCCTCATCTTCTGTATCCAAATTGAACAATTGCGCAAGTACCGGTAGTCCATCAAAAACGCCGGGTTCCTCTCGTTGTCAGAGTCACTCTCACTCTCATTGCCGACCACTCACGCCCACCCTCACTGATTGGCGGCCACTTACACGCCCACCCTTCACTGATTGGCCGGCTGCTTTCCCGCATGCCTGTCGTCACTCACTTCCGCCTTTTCTCTATATAAACAGCGTGTCGGCTCTCAGTCAGGATTTGGAACTCGCCTCATACACTAGACGCTCCGCATTCTAAGGCGTCCTGTCCATTTTGGAGAAAATTGAAGACTTTGAATGGCGCCTTATGGTCGTGAAAATACGGTACACATAAATTGGTTCTTTTACGTGGAACTACACACACATACAGTGCTGTGAAAAAAGATTTGACCCCTTCCTGATTTCTTTGTTCTTGCATATTTATCACACACTTAAGTTTTCAGTTTATCAAACCCATTTTAATATTACACAGAGACAACCCAAGGACATTTTAAATGCAGTTTCTAAAGACTAATTTCATTTCCCAAGGGCGGAAAAAAATCTCACATATCTGCTCCCCCACGCACCACCGTTCAAGACCACCACCGTAAAACGTAAACTAACGATTACTTCAATGAAACTACAAAGATGGAAAATTATACATCAAAACTGAAAAGCAAGCGAGGATATCACACAATTAATTCTGTAGGGGGATATAGAATTTATTTTGTGATTTCCTCGCTCGATTTTCTGTTTTGATGCATTCTTTTCCATTTTTGTCGTTTCATTTAAGGACAGTAATAGTTAATTTACATTTTTCAGAGGCGGTCATGAACACCTCTCAAGTTGAACGGGCACCTCTCGAGTTGAATGGAAGGAGCGTAGCACCATCTAGCGGACGCATTGTAGATTGCGCCTTTTGGTCCGAAGCGTCTAATATCTGAAAAAAAATTACAAAATAGCCATTCGTTGAAGGTGCGACTTTTCGTGCGGAAAATACGGTAATCATAGCCACAACAAAACAGCTACACAAACGCACAATTAAACACAAATTAATATATAAGAAAGTAAAGTGATGACTAAGAATATATATATGTGTGTGTGTGTGTATTATGAGTTTGAACGTGTCTGCAATTGTATTGACCTTTTTGATGGCAGTAACGTGCCTCGTTTTCTCTTCCAAGGTGTGCAATTCACGTTCCACTCTTTCCACCTGGAGGATCACCATGACTATCTTCTGATAACGGAAAACGGCAGCTTTGTTCAGCCACTGGCTCGACTCACCGGCTCCGATAGGCCGGCTCCAGTTAACGCGGGCCTGTACGGCAACTTCAAAGCCCAGCTTCGCTTCATTTCGGACTTCTCCATATCTCTTCAGGGATTCAACATCTCCTTCTCAGGTATGGCAGCGGAGGAGGATTCTGTTTGCAGGAGGCAGAGGGGTGTGTTCATTGGTTGGATTTTTAGAAAGAACAACTCGAGTGACAGGAAGGCAAAGGATTGGAGTGCAGATTGTTCAAATTCGATAGAGTAAGTTTGGGTAGCGTCAATGCTCGATGGTGGTTATATGAAAAGCATCGGCTGGTTGAATAATAAGATCAAAATGCTAAGCCCCTCTACATCACGTCTAAAGTAACATGAGGACTCATCAGAGAGAAAGGGAGCAGGCTTAAAGTGTCGACCGGAGTGATATAATTAACTCATTCACTCCCAAAGACGTTTTTATACGTCGTTTCAGACTTGGTTTGGAATTGGCTGCTACTGAATGAGTTAAGAGATGACAAGGTCAAGCAGGTGGAGACTGTCTGCTTGTGATGGGATTGGTCATCAAAGCATGCCTTGTGGGGTCTTGAGGACTGAGGAGCTTGGTGGAGGGCGTGGTTGGGGTAAGAATAATATCCCTTTGCGTCCCACGCCCCTGCAAATACCAAGGGGTGGGGAACAACAACAAAAAAGGTGGAAATGCATGAGTAAAATAGAGAGGGAGCTGGAGAGTAGGCAGATGGTCACGTTGAGTGAGAAGAAATGGTGGAGAGAAGGGAAAGAAGAAAAAAAACTTCTGTATATTGTAAAGTAGAAGGGCAAAAGAGAGGGTCTGCACGCCGGGCATTCTGGCTAAATGTTTCCCTGCTGTTCACTGAAGCGAAGAATAACTTATGCGGTTATGAATATTCATGAAATGTAGTTTCTGAGAAAGACTGTGTGTGTGTGTGTGTGTGTGTGTGTGTGTGTGTGTGTGTGTGTGTGTGTGCGCGTGTGTGTGTGTTCTTCACGCCCGTGTACAAATGCTATTATTTGTCCTCACATGCTCTGTAAATAGCATTGGATTTCATTTTTAACCTTTCGTGACCTTTAAAAATGCGCCACGTTGTCATGGTAGCATCCCACAAGTGTAAAAATGTTATTTTGAGGTGCTCAAAACTAGAAGCCTGTATCATTTAGATTCTATATAGAATGCGAGGAGCGTCGCCGCAGTGTCAAAACAAATAGCGGATATGCAAATGGCATACACCATCATATTGACTAGAGTGGGGTTTTTTTTTTCCGTTTTTCAAACACTCCAACTGCTAAAACACATAACGGACGGAATTGCGCTTGCTTGGTGTCCTCGAAGAGGAACAAACACTGATGACTCCGATCTTAAGCGATACGTTTCCAAGTGGTTGATGGCGAAACACCGTGAATGATCAAACAATAACTTGAAATGTCGTGGCTTTCAGAGTATGACCTCGAGCCCTGTCAGGACCCCGGAAGACCCCGCTTCGGCTGGCACGCAGGCTCGAGGTTTGGCATCGGCGACGCCCTCACGTTCCATTGCAACACCGGCTATCGGCTGCAGGGGGCAAAGGAGATTGCGTGCCTGGGAGGTGGCCGGCGGATGTGGAGCGCCCCTCTGCCAAGGTGTGTGGGTACGTTGCATTTCTTGTTTCCTCTCCTGTTGGGCCCCCGTTGCTGTGCCGCCATGCTTTGCCCGTATTAGCTGGTTATGGATTTGACAGAAATATTCTTCCGTACTTGGAGATGACTGTTTTGGTGAATCAATGAAATAGAATCAAGCATAATGCAAGAGGCCATAAGACGCCCCCATTCGGTTCTCAGTAATAGCTGACTCTTGAGATAGTGTGCTGACATTTCATAGCCAAGGCATTTTGTCGTTTGCTGTCTCATCACGCCCTGAATTATTTTGCGTGAAATGCGATTGCAAAGGCCGATTCCTGGCTCACCAGTTAAGTGCTGAGAGTGCAATTAACGTGTGCATTTTACATGTCTGTGCTGCAAACAACAGCAGAAATATCAGTGGAAGGCGTATTCTGAAACTTCCTTGTTTAATTGGCTTCGCATTTTTGAAATATTCATGTCGTATTGATCATTTGCTGCTTGGTATAAAAGCGGCAAAAAAAGGAAAATCTTGATGCACGTTATATTATATAAATTCCCTTTCCCATTTAAAGTCTTCAATCAGAATGGGCGAGTAAGCAGATTAATGATTCACTTATTTGCATCACGCTAATTCGGCCTAATGGAAAGAGTAAGATGTTCTTCCATCAGTTTCATAAAATGAAGAACATTTCTCACTGCCGATGCTCAACGATGATTCCTTTTGTGTTGCTAAATCAAAAACAATGAACACAATTCGCTGTCTCCAAAACTGTTGCAAATAGGAAAAAGAGAGTCAAATTGTTATGCAACAAAGCAACTGAAGCCCATCTTGCAGTCAATTTTCCACAGCATTATGACGATACATCAAAACAGATCCAGTACAGAGTTGTTTTATAGCTCTATTCTTAAAAAAAGATAGGAATTGTAATTTTTGATTGACACTGTCAGAGAAGTACCGATTTTGGTGGTGGTCTTTTCAAACGAAGACTCTCAGACAATCTTTTTCTGTGACCCTCATCCCCGGCCGGGAAGGCGCTGGAAAAATTGCGTTCATCGCTGCGTTTTCTCATCCTCGTCTGGGGAGCCAGTTCAAAACATTGCTCTTGTGGTCACAGATTCAACTTGTACTTTTTTGTACAAATGCCAACAGTGCAGCAAGTTTTTTCAAGCCAGGCAAGACATTTTTCAATTCAGTGGTATCTTATGATCGCTTAGAAATCTGAGAAAAAAATGTGTGAAATGAAAGTCGCTGTAAGCAAATTCTTACTGGTCGTCGCTCACAAAGTCGTTTCGGCATGAGAGCCCTCAGGAATGAGGTGGATACAATGGTGGACTAACTTAAATAAACACAAGAGGGAGATATGACAACAAATACAACAAAATCACGAAGCATACAAAGCGAAATAAATATAACATAGCACCAAATGATGCGTGGATGCTAAGGTGTGTATTCAAACTACCGTAACTTCCGGACTATAAGCCGCTACTTTTTTCCCAAACTTTCAACCCTGCGGCTTATTCAGTGATGCGGCCAATTTATGTAATTCTTCTAACGGCCGCCAGGGGGCGCTCGGGTAGAAAAGGTCAGATTAAGACCGGTGGAATATATGCGTCGAGGAAAACTGCAACTTCTTGTCTTGTGCATCAATTAAATGAGCGTGAACATACCCTCATCATGGAAAATGCCAAAAGAAAGGCATAGGACGCATTGCTATTCTGTTGCTAGCGTGTCGTTAGCATGTTGCTAGCGTTTTACTGCCGCGTCACAGGCACCGTTTGGGAAGAAAGTTATATTATTATTATTGTTAAGTTATATGATGAAAACTTTGAAAACTCTCTCTGTGTATCGTCTTTCTTTGTAAATATGTTGACATGTTTGAATGTGGGCACATGCGGCTTATATACGGGTGCGGCTTGTGTATGTACAAAATTAGTTTTCCTCTAAAAATGTCATGGGTGCGGCTTATAATCAGGTGCGCTCTAGAGTGCGGAAATGGCGGTAGATGCCAGGGGGTGGTGGTAAAGTTATCCAGCACAGTTACGTTGCCATAATATCTTCCGATTTCTGATTTAATCATGTGTTTGTTGGTTTGTTTTCAGCGGAATGCGGATCAACAGTCTCCAAAAATGAGGGTGTTCTTTTGTCGCCAAACTACCCATTTCCATACGACAACAGCCACGAATGTGTCTACAGTATTCACGTTGAAAGAGGGAAAGGCATCAACATTACCGCCAGCATGTTTCAACTTGCGCAAGGTGACATCCTCAAGGTAAAGGCACTTTAAGTCACCGCTCTGTTTTGACAAACACCCACCAAAAAAAAAAAAAAAAACGTAACCAGAGCAGAATTTTTCGAAATTGTGTGCAGAGCGAAAGCTACTTTGCCTTAGAAGTCATAGCATGACAAGATGAGTGGAATAAATGATGCAAGTAACCCTCTATCTCAGCTGGAGCTCGGTCTTTGTAGTGCAGATGCAGAATGGTGCGATCAATAGCACATGTCATCACGCCGTCTTCGTCTCTCATCATGCATTTATGTCGATGACATTTCTTTCCTGTTCGTTTATGATCATTTTATTTCGGGTGGATACCCAACAAGAGCTCAAAGGAAGAAACCTATTTTTATTTTCCAGTCAGGAAACACAATGGGAATACTTACATAAATAATAACTGTCAATGAAAAATACAGTTCCTCAAATTGGTGTTTGCAATTATCAAGAAGTTGCAATTGTCTCGCAGATAATTCACTGCTTGCAACCTCGAATTGAACTTGTGTACTGCAAGATTGTTTGACGTTATGCATTCTGATAACCACAAATGATTTGCAGTATAAAGTGAGGTCTGAATTTTCACACTTGGTATTGGACATTGATTTGCTGTGCAATTGCAGAAGTCTTTACAGTGCCGAGAGTTTCCACTAATCGCGTCCTCCGTTTCGGTTTCCCCTGACTAGGTTTATGATGGGAAAGATGGTGCGGCTCCACTCCTCAGCACATACACAGGCACGTCCATGCAAGGTCTGTCATTGACCAGCACTTCCAATTATATGTGGCTGGAATTCTACTCTGACCAGGATGGCACAGCAGCAGGTTTTCACTTCAAATACCAGAGTAAGTTGATGTCCATCTCCTTGGTTTAAGATGCTGCGCAAGCTTTGCCCATGGATTGACTGATGTACATTATACCTTCATGAAGAACAAGCTGTTAATTTATCCCTACCTTCATCGCTGTGTCTTGAACAGTCTAGCATTTTTACACAGCATGATGTATTCCAAAAGCCAAGTGTAATACTTTTATATATATATAAATATATATATTAGAGCTGTCAAACGATTAAAATATTTAATCTAATTAAAAACTCAACTGTCATAATTAACTCAAATTAACTAAAAATGAATCGTGATTACTTATGCATTTTTTTATCGTTTATCTGAATTTTCTTTTATATTTTTTGTCCTATTTTCCCCCATTTTAATGCTCTCATCAACATGGAATCATGAATCAGTTTTCTTTGTGCAAAATGCAAATATTTACTGAAATAATTTCGATTTTCAATTTTACATGAACATTTTTCACTTGGAGCAGTTATTCACACATTATCTCTCACGCAATATATATATATATATATATATATATATATATATATATATATATATATATATATATATATATATATATATATATATATATATATATAGTGGTTAGCATGTCAACCTCACAGTGTTGTTTGCATGTTCTCCCGGCCTCGTGGGTTTTCTCCGGTACTCGGTTTCCTCCCACATTCCAAAAACATGCATGGCAGGCTGATTGAACACTCAAATTGTCCCAAGGTGTGAGTGTGAGTGCGGATGGGAGTTCGTCTCTATGTGCCCTGCGATTGGCTGGCAACCAGTTCAGGGTGTCGCCCACCTACTCCCCGAAGACAGCTGGGATAGGCTCCAGCATCCCCCCCGACCCTTGTGAGGATAAGCAGATCGGAAAATGAATGAATAAATGAATACATAGGCATTATATAAATGCCTCCCTTTAATTGCTATTTAATTGTGAACATAATTATAATTTGTCTAAAGGAATCCTTTACTGAAAAGTAATAGAATGGGTAATTACTTTCCAAATGACAATCAGTGCCTATTAACAACATGGGTAGAGAAGAAAAATGGTGTTCCAAAGTGGACTTGATTAGTTGTGCTAAATAGGTCCCATATATATATCCTTTGCCATGTTCATGTTTGTTGTTTTGACGACACTTTTGGATATCACTTCAGGTTTTGAGCTATCCCACTGTGATGAACCCGGTGTGCCACAATTTGGCTTTAAAGTCAGTGACCAGGGTCACTTTGCTGGAAGTGCCATCTCGTATGGCTGCGACCAAGGTTACACCCTGCACGGCAGTGGCATTCTGAAATGCATGACCGGCGAGAGAAGGGCGTGGGACAACAGCCTACCATCATGTATAGGTAAGCGTATCACCTACCTTTTGTCTCACTCTCATTTTGCTGGGCATCTGTATAGGCTGTATTTCCATCTTCTGGTAACTCAAGTTTCCTCCACTGTACATAACATTGTGAAGTTGTTATGAGACAGTTTCTGTTTTGTGAAGTCACAGGAATATTCACATCTCACAATGCTGGGATATAAACCAGATTCCCCAGCTCCAGAGAGGATGAACACAAAGAGTTCTCTTTGCGTTTTGATACGAGGCCAAATCTTGAAACTGTTGATGATCCATACCGAAGATAAAATAGCCACGCAAGAAGTTAATGTTTCGAATTGTAGGCGAATTAGTAGTAGTGGTAATAGAATTTAGTTTGTTGCACTGAGGCACTGAATATTGCTTTGTACAGTTCCAAATAAAAATAAAGTGTGTGCGTTTGTCTATTTGTGTGTTTTGTGTGTGCGTGCGCAGCGGAGTGTGGTGGCAATTTCAAGGGGAAATCTTCAGGGCGCATCCTTTCACCCGGTTACCCGTTTCCTTATGACAACAACCTGAGGTGCACATGGACCATTGAGGTCAACTCTGGAAATATTGTCAGGTAACTCCAGTTGTTAATGCAGTCAACGAAAAAATACACATACATCTTTTTTTCCCTCACTCATATTTCAGTGGAAATGTCAGAATATCAAAATGTCATGACACAAATCAAGCAAAAATAATACAATTGAGAAAGCCATACATATCTGAGACGAGGAAAATGCATTGCTTCGTACAACGTTATGTGTAAATTGCACATGATGGATGGAGTGAAGGATCTGAAAGGCTTTGACAGACACCTTAATTTAGTGGAGGTCTGGGCAGGGGAATCATAATTTGATCCAGTCAGTCATACTGTACGTTGTTTTCACAAAATAGATTTTTCCTTCTTGATATCTGTCAATGAGACTGCTGATGCAAATCCTCTGTTGTTAGAAGCAGCTCTTGCCCCGATTGCACCAAAACCTCCACAAAAATGCCCAAAAGTGAAAAAAAAAATACTCTCTAAATGTATTTGTCATTTTACCTTGCCAAGTTCAACTGAAGCTCAGCTTCCCTTCTCAGAATCAGAATCAGAATCATCTTTATTGGCCAAGTATGTAGAACACACAAGGAATTTGTCTCCGGTATACACGCTGCATTAGCATCATCATAAACAAGAACATGACAAATTGGTATGGAAGGACATTTCATAATGTAAGTGAACCATAGTTTCAAGCAGAGCTAAAGTGATCAGTGGTAGAATACAATATTATTACAGTTTGTACAGTTGGTGCAGAAAATCATTGAACCATTTTAGAGAGATACAATATTTGTTGCACAAGAAGAGTGACTACGTCAGTGACTGTTTAGGGAGTTAATGGCTAGAGGGAAGAAGCTGTTCAAGTGTCTGCTGGATTTGGTGCGCATGGATCTGTAGCGCCTGCCTGAGGGGAGTAACTGGAAAAGGTGGTGGGCAGGATGCGGGGGATCCAGGAGGATTTTCCGTGCCCTTGTCTTGATTCTTGCGGTGTGCAAGTCCTCAAGAGTGGGTAGGGCGGTGCCAATGATTTTTTCCGCCGTCCTAATTGTCCGTTGAAGTCGGATTTTGTCCTTCTTTGTGGCGGCCCCAAACCAAACCGTGATGGAAGAACACAGGATTGATTCGATGACTGCCGTGTAGAACTGACGTAGCACCTCCTGTGGCAGGCCGTGCTTCCTCAGCAGCCTCAGGAAGTACATCCTCTGCTGGGCCCTTTTCAGGATGGAGATGGTGTTGACTTCCCACTTCATGTCCTGGGAGACTGTGATTCCCAGGAACTTGAAGGTCTCGACAGTTGACACAGGGCAGTTGGATAGTGTGAGGGGCAACTCTGGAGAAGGATGTTTCCTGAAGTCCACGATCATCTCTACCGTCTTGAGCGTGTTCAGCCCGAGGTTGTGTCGGCTGCACCAAAGCTCCAGCTGCTCCACTTGTTGTCGGCACGCAGACTCGTCGCCGTCTTTGATGAGACCGATGACCGTGGTGTCGTCTGCGAACTTTATGAGTTTGACAGCTGGACTTGTTGAGGTGCAGTCGTTTGTGTAGAGGAGAAGAGCAGTGGAGAGAGGACACATCCTGTGGGGCTCCAGTGCTAGTGGTGCGTGTTGATGATGTTGTCGCTCCCAGTCTCACCTGTTGTGTCCGTCCCGTCAGGAAGCTGAGGATCCACTGGCAGATCGTAGGGGACACACCGAGGTGGAGGAGTTTGGGGTGAGGAGTTCGGTATGATGGTGTTGAACGCAGAGCTGAAATCCACAAACAGGATCCTTGCGTAGGTCCCTGTGCTGTCGAGGTGCTCGAGGATGTAGTGCAGACCTATGTTGACTGCGTCCTCCACAGACCTGTTTGCCCGGTAGGCAAACTGAAGAGGGTCCAGCAGGGGTCCGGTGACGTTCTTTAGGTGGTTCAGCACAAGGCGTTCAAAGGACTTCATGACCACAGACGTCAGAGCGACGGGCCTGTAGTCGTTCAGTTCCGATGTTGCCGATTTCTTGGGAACTGGGATGATGGTAGACTGTTTGAAGCAGGATGGGACCTCACACAGCTCCAGGGATCTGTTGAAGATTTGTGTGAAGACCGGAGCCAGCTGGTCAGCGCAGACTTTCAGGCAGGAGGGGACACTTTGTCGGGCCCCGCAGCTTTCTTGATCTTCTGCTGCTTGAAGAGCCGTCTCACGTCCTGTTCGTGGATCTGTAGTGGAGAAAAAGAGGGTGGGGGTAGATAGAGTAGTATCTGGTAGAGGTGGGTGAGTGTGGGAAATGGGGTGTCCTTTTCAAATCTGCAGAAAAACGTGTTTAGTTCATCAGCAAGACCCTTATTGTTCACTGTTTGGGGGGATGGCGTTCTATAGTTTGTGATTGCTTTCAGGCCATTCCACACAGATGCAGAGTCGTTAGCAGAGAACTGGTTTTTCAGCCTCTCTGCATAGCTTCTCTTTGCGATGTTAATTTCCTTCGTCAATTGGTTTCGGGCGTGTTTGTACAGTGCCCGATCTCCACTTCCAAATGCGGCCTCTTTCTCTTTCCTGAGTTGCCTGAGTTTGGGAGTAAACCATGGCTTGTTATTGTTGTAGGAGCGGAAGGACTTTGTTGGTACACACATGTCCTCACAGAAACTGATGTATGATGTTACAGTGTCCGTGTATTCATCCAGTGTGCCCGTTGAAGTTTCAAAGACGCCCCAATCAGTGCAGTCTAAGCATTCTTGTAGAGCTAGCTTTGCTTCATCTGTCCATTTTTTCACAGTCTTAACAACCGGTTTAGCGCATTTGAGTTTCTGTCTGTAGGTAGGTATTAAGTGGATTAAATTGTGGTCAGAAAGACCCAATGCTCTTGTGAGCGATCGATCGGTATGCATTTTTGATTGTTGTATAGCAGTGGTCTAGGATGTTGCCTTCTCTGGTGAAACAGTCGATGTGCTGCTTATATCTGGGAAGTTCGCGGTTAAGATGTGCTCTATCAAAATCGCCCAAAATGATCAGGGGTGACTCTGGGTATTTTAGTTCGAGTTTGTTTACTTGGTCAGCTTCGCGTTTGTATCGCCGCGTTAGCATTAGCTTGTGGCGCAATGTAAACACCGACGAGTAAAAGAGGCGAACTCACGTGGCGAGTAGAATGGCTTGCAGTTTAAAGACAGCGACTCCAGGTCCGGGCTGCAGTGTGCGTCCAGCTTCGTGACATCAGTGCACCATTCTTCGTTGATATAGAAGCAAATCCCACCACCTTCGATTTCCCTGATAGCTCCGTGTCGCGGTCGGCTCGGAGAAGGCGGAAGCCGGGTAGATGTAGCGCGAATCCGGGTGGCGGTCACTGAGCCAGGTTTCAGTGAAGCAGAGCGCAGCAGAGCTTGCAAAGGTCTTGTTGGTCTTCGTGAGGAGGAGAAGCTCATCCATCTTGTTTGGCAGAGATCGTAGATTAGCAAGATGGATCGATGGGAGCGGGTTCAAATCCACGTTGCGGAGCTTGACTAGCACGCCGGCTCGCTTCCCCTCCTCCGACGTCGTTTCCATGCGCCGTACAGCGCCGCCCGCGCTCGCGACTAGCTCCAAAAACCTTGTGGATTTTCGTGTGCTGGTGAAAAAGTCCGAGCGTCGACTCCCCAATGCTAAGCAGCTTTTCCTCGTGTAAGTAAGCCGCGTAGGGTCGCCAAAAACTAACGAAAATGCCAAAAACAGGGACAATACTAGGGAGCGTGTAACCGAGGCAGCCATACCTGTCGGCGCCTGATATTGATATCAGGATATCGGAAATATTCGTGCAAGATGTTTGTAGGAAGCGACGTTTTTTTTTTTTGCTTGATGAAATGCTACCGCAAATGATCATCCTGATCCATTATAACTGATATCCATCCGTTTTCAGCTAGTAGGCGAGGCTCCCTTCAATGTAACGTGACAACTCATGATCGTTTTAAACATCGATTGATCAGTCTTTTTTTTTCGATGAATTGATTCATTTTTATTAATAAATCCCTTTATTCAAAAACAGGACATCAATTCAAATTGGCAACGCAAATGCAGAACTTGCTGCACGTACGATGTAATCAATGTTTATGTACAAAGTCATAATAATAATAATAATAATAATAATACTGTAATTTCCGCACTACAGAGCGCACCTGATTATAAGCCGCACCCACTACATTTTTAGAGGAAAACCAATTTTGTACATGCACAAGCCGCACCTGTGTATAAGCCGCACGTGCCCACATTAAAACATGTCAACATATTTACAAAGAAAGACGGTACACAGAGAGAATTTTCAAAGTTTTAATACACTCACCGTGTTGTAGGGCGCAGTCTCAGCAACGGGTGTGCTATTTCTGTTTTTTACACTGTTGGGGTCAGAAGCGGCCTCTTCTTCCCCGCGTGTTCGTTGACTTTCGGATGAGAAGAATGTTGGTAATCCAAATAAAGGCTGGAGGCGATGAACAGTTACTTCGAAGGGTTTTAATTTATTTTCTGCAGTTTACGAATCGATTCGGGCTCCTGACGGGTCCAGATTTGAATCAGGCGCATACACTAGACGCTCCGCATTATAAGGCGTCCTGTCCATTTTGGAGAAAATTTAAGACTTTTAATGGCGCCTTATGGTCGTGAAAATACGGTAGTTTTTTAAATTTAATGTTTCTCAAATTTTTGGGAAGATTTTTTTATTCAAGTTTAATGATTTATTTTTTTGGTTTCCCAATGCATGTCAATGGCCATTTCAATTATACACAGATTGTCTCTATTTGCTGGTCCCTATCGTCCGCGAATAGCTGTCGTCGACTGTACACACATCCACTCCGTAGGGACTCACCCTGCGGAGCTCGCTTATTCCTCATCAGTGACTCCCAACTAATCTTTATTTAACCTTTATTTATCCAGGTAAGGCAATTGAGAATGTATTCTCATTTGCAGTACCTGGCAGCAGGCGGCATAGTAGAACAAAACAGTTGACTTCACATGCTGTCATGGTTGTGATGCTGCCTGCCCTGCATTGCAAAGCCTGCAGGTGACACGTTGTTGAGCATTTGTTGAGCTCAAACACTTTAGACTTCTGACTCAAATACTTTAAGTGAAATGCTCAAATGCTTTTTTAAGCATCATGCATCAGGTGATTGATGATAAAATAGTTTTTTTGTTTTTTACAATATTCTATTGAAATTGCTAACGTAATGCCAACATTTTGAATAGTACATTTTTTTGTCGATTTTATTGAATCATTCTTGCAGCCGTCGTCCAAAGCGGAGTGAAAGAACTGAATCCAAAATAACCGCTATCCTGCATCTTCCAGCCTCCAGTTTCTTGCTTTTGACACCGAGGCATCCCACGATATTCTCAAGGTGTGGGATGGGCCTCCGGAAAATGAAATGTCTCTGAAGGAGCTTAGCGGCTCACTGCTGCCTGAGGGAATTCACTCAACTCTCAATGTGGTCACCATTCAGTTTGAAACCGACTTTTACATCACCAAGTCTGGGTTTGCCATTGACTTCTCCAGTGAGTATTTTCTTTTTACTAGAAGACAATGCACTAATGTTTTGTAATTGAGGTTGTGAGTATTGTTCAAACTCAGTATGATGATGATGACGTCTGGAAAGACTAGTTATCTGAAAGGCAGGCTGTACTTTTTTAATGGTGTTGTTTTTTTCTTTGCAGAAGAGAATAGTTACCGTAATTTCCGCACTATAGAGCGCACCTGATTATAAGCCGCACCCACTACATTTTAGAGGAAAACCAATTTTGTACATACACAAGCCGCACCCGAATATAAGCCGCATGTGCCCACATTAAAACATGTCAACATATTTACAAAGAAAGACGGTAGACAGAGAGAGTTTTCAAAGTTTTAATAATACAACTTAACAATAATAATAATATAACTTTCTTCCCAAACGGTGCCTGTGACGCGGCAGTAAAACGCTAGCAACATGGTAACAACACGCTAGCAACGGAATAGCAATGCGTCATATGCCTTGCAGTCTTCCTCCACGCATATATTCCACCGGTCTTAATCTTACCTTTTCTACTCGATGTTGCGCTAATTGAATTGATGCACAAGACTGGCGCCGTCTAGAAAAATGACATAAATTGGCCGCATCACTGAATAAGCCGCAGGCTTGAAAGTTTGGGGAAAAAAGTAGCGGCTTATAGTCTGGAATTTACGGTAATAATAATCCACTGTGCTTGCATATGACTTGTATCTTCGTCCGTGCGTGTGCCTGTGTGTTTCTCCCTTAGGTTCTCTTGCCACTGCCTGCAGAGATCCAGGTATTCCAATGAATGGTAGTCGCAACGGGGAAGGGCGGGAGCCCGGTGACTCTGTGACCTTCTCTTGTGATCCGGGATATGAATTGCAGGGGGAGAGCAGAATCACCTGCATCCAAGTGGAAAATAGATACTACTGGCAACCCAGCCCCCCAAGCTGCATTGGTGAGTTAGGGGGCGAGAGCTGCTATCGCGTGAGTCAGGCATGAGACAGATGAGTAAAAGTCAGAGAGAGAGCGATATGTGGTGTAAGAGAGGGAGAGGGGGTGGACAAGAGTGCAGGGGATCAAAGGGAAAGCTAGAGTGTAGAGATTTTGCCTTGAATAGATGATGGCAGCGTCTATTTTTTGTTGAAATGTGTGACAAACTCAAGTCTTTTTGAATGTTTGAGACACTCAGGTCTACTCTATACTCCCCCTACACATTACCAGTTAATTACACTACAATGCAATTAGAAATACCGCAATTTCCGCACTATAGAGCGCACCTGATTATAAGCCGCACCCACTACATTTTTAGAGGAAAACCAATTTTGTACACACACAAGCCGCACCTGTATATAAGCCGCATGTGCCCACATTAAAACATGTCAACATATTTACTTTAAATTTTGGGAAAAAAGTAGCGGCTTATAGTCTGGAATTTACGGTGTTATATGATTAAAACGTTGAAAACTCTCTCTGTGTACCGTCTTTCTTTGCAAATATGTTGACATGTTTTAATGTGGGCACATGCGGCTTATATACAGGTGCGGCTTTTGTATGTACAAAATTGGTTTTCCTCTAAAAATGTCGTGGGTGCGGCTTATAATCAGGTGCGCTCTATAGTGCGGAAATTACGGTAACAATAATCATAATATAACTTTCTTCCGAAACGGTGCCTTTGACGCGGCAGTAAAACGCTAGCAACATGGTAACAACACGCTAGCAACACAGTATAACAGGTCTGGTAAAAGAACAAACCGGTACTTGTAAAAATCACGGTGAGCCGTCTTCATCTTCCTCACCGTCCTCAGTGTCGGAATGAAACAGTGTCATAAAGACCGGTCTTAATCTTACCTTTTCTACTCGAGCGCCCCCTGGCGGCCGTTAGAAAAATGACACAAATTGGCCGCATCACTGAATAAGCCGCAGGGTTGAAAGTTTGGGGAAAAAAGTAGCGGCTTATAGTCCGGAATTTACGGTAATTCAGCTCAACGCGTCGAAAGAAATAGATGTTCTTGGATCACTGCACTCCCGCTTGCAGTTCCAAGCTCATATCGAGTGACGCGTGGTAGCTTTACTTAAATTAAAGGGCATCTTATGCTTATGTTGTCACTCAGGGTGGAATACTTCCCAATTTTGAATCCAATTTGACGATGTCAGCAGGGGCTCCTTCTGATCGACATAAATTGATGGCAAAACGCAGGACGTTGACAATGTCTTATCTCTACTCTTTATTTGTCTCAAGCTCCATGCGGGGGGAATGTGACTGGATCTTCCGGATTCATCCTGTCACCCAACTACCCACACCCTTACCCACACAGTAAAGACTGTGATTGGCTTATTGCTGTCCACTCCGACTATGTCATCTCCTTGGCTTTTATCAGGTATATCGATCTGCGACGCCCGTCTGCTTATTCGCCGAGGATAACACGTTACTGCTTTAGCTGGTTCAGTAGCTCACACAAGAGAGGTTTCTGGAAACATGTTGCGTGTTTTCTAACCTGAAAGTGAAACTGCTGTAGCTGTCAGTGAACGCACCACAGCACAGGTTGCACCTCGGAATGGCTCGTTCTCTGTGACGGAACCGGTTGGAACACCGCTGAGCCAAGTCGGCCGTGTCCGTGCAGTGATGCACTTGGGTTGGAGCGCAGGCATCTTGGTATATCGCGGAAAAGCAGAATTTTTGCTTCAGAAGCAGATGTTATTGCCACTTTGCTGAAATGCTGTCAAATAGCGTTTTCAGATTAATAATGTAGATGACAGGAAGAGGTGTGATAGGATTGCAAGTGATTTATGATGCTGCGTGATACTCAGAGGCGTTCCTTTATTAATTACAATTGAGGAATGGAACAGCAAGTCTGGCGGGGGGGAGATGAGCCTGAGGGCAGTCCGAACACTTCGCTGTTGAGTATTTTTTTTTCATGCGGGTCTCAAGCATTGCTACTGAGGTGTCGTGTTTCGATTCGATTTTTGTCTTTCAAAATAAATATAAAAAATAGCACGTTGCTGTTTGGTGACCTTGGGTTGCCATCGAAAGGACGGCGGCGTCATTCTCAATTGGAGTTGCGTCCATTCAACTCAAACGCAATTATCTCGGAGCCATTTACATTTTTGTCATACTTTATGCTCATTATTTGGAAAAAGAGAGAAGCTCTGCTCTCGTTCTCACTTGTCTGCCCTCATTCTCACTTGTGGCAAGTCATTCGTTATACAAAGCAACAATTGGAAATGATTTTCACACTGCCACCTGGGAAGATTTGGTGCCACGTTGTCCCAGCAATTGAATCGCTCCCCACCTCCTCGAGGACTTATCTTTTTTAATTTGATTTAGTTTTTCATCTTTTTGTCTGATGACAAACTAATTGCATGACTCACTGCTCACATTATAGCACGGCGTCTCTGTTTTGAAACCAGGAGCAGGTTTCGACTCTCATGTACACCACACTGTGTTGAATTGGAGATTGGGCTTTGAAAAATAACAATTGTATCTTAATTGTTTCCAATTCCCTTGCAGCTTCAGTATTGAGCCCAACTATGATTTCTTGTACATCTACGATGGACCAGACAGCAGCACGTATCTGATTGGCAGTTTCCAGGATAGCAAACTGCCTGAGAAGATTGAGAGCTCCTCCAACTTCATGTACTTGGCATTTCGTAGTGACGGTTCTGTGAGCTACACTGGCTTTCATTTAGAGTACAAAGGTACTGTAAAGCTGTGGAGTTCTATGCACATGTTGTATTTAAGTCCCATGCATCTTTATGCGTGAGATTCAATGCATCTTTGAGGTTGACTACGTTGCAAATTCACATTTTTTCCTGATGGCCGTTCTCTTTTATCATCCCTATTTACAAGTCTTCTTCAACAATGCAATGAAACAGTCCCTTGTGATGCACACTAGTAATCTGGGCTGGAATATTCTGATGCTTATACAGTGAAACTCCTCTACAACGAAATCATGTTTGCGGCAAGAAATTTTTCACAACAGGGGGTTTTTCATTGTAGCAAATTTGGTCTCAAATGTAAGCACACACACACCCACACACACAAACGTATGTGTACACGTACACACAAACGTATGTGTACTCTATTTTTATTCCAATAGTGCATAAGTAAGACACTTCATATGTTTCCTCGAATGCTTTACTTGTTATCATGCTAAAAACAGCCACGGGACGCTTCGTAGTCCTCGATGGCCTAGTTAGCTGTCGAAGGCTAAAAAACCTACGCTAATTAGCGCTCCAGTTAGCGTTAAACCAGTGTGGTGGTTGCTGTTGCCGTTTCCGAACGAACCAGTAGAGGTCGCTGTTGGATAAGATTTCGTTGTAGTAAATGTCTTCGCAAGGCTGGAGCAGAGAAAATGATTTCGTATCACGCAACAGGGGGTTTCGTCGTATGGGGGGCAGGAGAATGGGAATTGTGTTAATGCATGAACATTTTTTTCACATAAGGGGTATTTTCGCCCATGTAGGTTTCGTTCTAGAGGAGTTTCACTGTAATCTCATAGCATAACAGCGTTGTTCTAAATGTCGTCTTTTGATCGGCAGCCAAACTGCGGGAGGCCTGTTTTGATCCAGGTAATGTGATGAACGGCACCAAAATGGGCACTGACTACAAGCTGGGATCAATGGTTACATATAATTGCGAGGCCGGATACCTGCTGGAAGGCTACTCTACTCTGACATGTGTGATGGGCAACAGCAAGAGACCAGAGTGGGATAGAAGCAAGCCGAGTTGTCAAGGTGAGAAGCAAAGCCGGCGGATCGATACGTGATGCTTTGTGATGCACTGACTTTTGTGTGACGAACGACTAGAAGTGCGCACTCAACAGAAACCATTGACAGCGCCGCGCGAGAATTGGCTACGATAGTGAAATGAAACGCATTAACATTTTGGTTGAGAAAAGTCATTAAAAATGTCTACAAATTTGCATCGACCGTACTTGGCTTTGTTTTAATTTAATATGGATTTTTTTTTTTTTGTGACCCAGTCATCAAAACAAACAAACAAAAATGTACCATGCACGATACCCGACAGCCCTACACAATATTATTATCATTCATATTCATATTCTCATTTCACAGAGATTAACATCATCCCAGTGTCAAGAACAGATGTCTTGAAGTTCGGATAATGAGCTGCCGTACCTTTTTTTCAATAACATTACACACAAGATATAGCCTTTGGATGTGCAAAATACAGCAATTAACTCAAGGCGATGAATCATCACCAACAGGAAAACATGTTGCTTGCGACATGAAGATATCAAACACACCTACCCACCAATCATTGATGTTGAACATTAATGAAGATTTGATGTTGCGCAACTAATGGTACATATTTTAAGAACAAATCCACCTCAAAATGGTGAGTGCTTGCAGCAAATCTGATCAAAGTCCCTTTATGACTACAGCTGAATCCTACCTAAAACAGTTTCTTTTTGTCAATTATGTATTGGGCCTAATTTTAATAACGATGGTTTTGTTTGACCATTATTCTCAAAGTCAACTTCTCTTTACTTGAACATGTTCACGCCAGAAATGTGTATTTTGCATTGCATCACCCGCGATTTGACGAATTTCAGTGACATCTCCTGACCTGTCATGGACGGCGCTGTAAGGCTCTTCTTGCATGTGTAGGACACTTGAGACTGCAAGTGCTTGAAAGGGACGTGTCACGGTTAACAAGGTCCTTGTCACAAACACTTGGGTCAATCACCATATCCCGAAAAAAACTTTCATGTCTGCTCTGGAGAAGAGCGGACATTGAAAATGGTTGTTTGTTTTATCTATTTATTTTTTTCCTAAACAGATGGGATCATTACTGATCTCAAGAAATTGATTTGAACACTTCAAGGCACATGAAAGAAACAAAAATAGTTTTAGCTTGATTGGAATTACCGTAAATTCCGGACTATAAGCCGCTACTTTTTTCCCAAACTTTCAACCCTGCGGCTTATTCAGTGATGCGGCCAATTTGTGTCATTTTTCTAACGGCCGCCAGGGGGCGCTCGAGTAGAAAAGGTAAGATTAAGACAGGTGGAATATATGCGTGGAGGAAGACTGCAACTTCTTGAAAGAAAGGCATATGACGCATTGCTATTCTGTTGCTAGCGTGTTGTTAGCATGTTGCTAGCGTTTTACTGCCGCGTCACAGGCACCGTTTGGGAAGAAAGTTATATTATTATTATTGTTAAGTTATATGATGAAAACTTTGAAAACTCTCTCTGTGTACCGTCTTTCTTTGTAAATATGTTGACATGTTTTAATGTGGGCACATGCGGCTTATATACGGGTGTGGCTTGTGTATGTACAAAATTGGATTTCCTCTAAAAATGGAGTGGGTGCGGCTTATAATCAGGTGCGCTCTATAGTGCGGAAATTACGGTAGTTTCCTAAAAGGAACAGCTTTTTAAAAAAATAATTTACCATGTACGATTGAGTCGAATGTCTTTGCAGGCACAATTGCGCGTGTGTTGACGAGTGATGTTTTCTTGTATTTCGAAGACCAAAGCACTTTTCCAGGCTTGTTTCGGTCACCTTTTGGGTTTTACAAACGTAAACATTAATCAGAGCTCCTTGTTTGCCTATTTCGAGTTGAAAAAGTCCCAGACGTACCTCTCAAATGACAAATGACGTTCGGAATCCTAGTGTTGCGCAATCCACATATGTCAGCAGGTCCAAATCCAGCAGTGACTCCTCATCTCCTTTTTTGCGACTGAAATGCTTACATGCGCGCTTGCTTGCTGATGGCGCAGTATTGCTTCATTTTCTCAACTGTATTTTTCGTTCTACTTTTTTTTCCTGTCACCGCAGCTCCCTGCGGCGGTCACTTCACTGGTTCAGAGGGCACCGTGTTGTCTCCAAACTATCCACATAATTACACCAGAGGACAGAGCTGTGTGTACGATATCTTTGTCCCGGGGGACTTTGGTAAGCCTTTTAAGCGATATTTCCCATGAGTTGAGTTGGGAAAAGTACTCAACTTACTCCCTACAGCCCATTTGTAGGGTGGGTGTATTCCTAATGTGGAATACAACACAAAGGGCTGAGTGAATACGTGGTTTGTGCGGATGGACAGTTAATGATGAGGTACTGTGCATGAACAAGTGCGGAAACAAATGAGGCTCCCTCTCAGAGATGGTCACTCTTGCAATTTATTTCCTTTATGGCAAGGCAGGTTTATTTCTATCGCCCAGTTCATCCACAAAGGCAATTTAAGGATGAACATCCCGAACTAAATGGAAAAAAAAAAGTCCGCTTGTATCAGATTGGAAACACATAATACAATGAATCATCAAACGCAGTATCATGAACATTAGAAATGGCAAAATAAATATTCAGCACATTTTCACTCATGGCTCTTCAACACAAAAATGACGAAGGAAGAGATTCAGTGTGTTTCTTCAAAAAAAAATGAATCAGGTTAGCAAAAGCGAGGTATCAGTCTTTGACACTCAGCACTCTTGGCTTGTCTGTGCTTTGCACCGTTCCAAAGCCGTTAAGGTACAGTGTGCATCTGTCTTGCCCTTTAATGTTTAATTAGAGTTTGAAATAATACTTGCAGTCACATTTCAAACAATAAGTCGGCTTCTTTTTTGAAATGCTGCATTATTCATGGCACTCAATCTTTTGCCTAAGGCATTGCTTGTAAACATTCACGCATACACGTACGTTAGCCAGCAGCAGTTCGCTCTTCTTTGCACCGAGTTCAGCTTGCAGGGTTTCACCATTTTGAGGTTGCATACAGTACGTACACCCACCAAAGTATTCTGTTTTCGTCTAACCAAATCTGGAACACTGGAGGAAAAAAATGGGATGAGTCAATTGATGAAGAAGATCCATCATAGGCAAACGAAATGCAAGTACTGCATTCCAGACAGTAGCAATCGCAGGGCACATGGAGACGAACAACCATCCGTGCTCACACTCGCGGCTAGGGACAATTTGGAGTGTTCAATCAGCCTGCCATGCATGTTTTTGGAATGTGGGAGGAAACCGGAGCACCTGGAGAAAACCCACGCAAGCCCGGGTTGAACATGCAAACTCCACACAGGGAGGCCTGAGCTGGAATTGAACCCGGCACTGTGAGGTCGACGCGCTAACCACTGGACCACCGGCCCGCCCTGTAACCTACCAGGAAACAAAAAAAAAAAAAGAGATATATTACACAGTATAAAACTACTCCAAACACAAATCAGCATCCTGATGGCAGAATTCAGGTTACCGTAAATTCCGGACTATACGCCGCTACTTTTTTCCCAAACTTTCAACCCTGCGGCTTATTCAGTGATGCGGCCAATTTGTGTCATTCTTCTAACGGCCGCCAGGGGGCGCTCGAGTAGAAAAGGTCAGATTAAGACCGGTGGAATATATGCGTGGAGGAAGACTGCAACTTCTTGTCTTGTGCATCAATTAAATTAGCGGGAACATACCCTCATCATGGAAAATGCCAAAAGAAAGGCAGATGACGCAATATGTTGACATGTTTTAATGTGGGCACATGCGGCTTATATACGGGTGTGGCTTGTGTATGTACACAATTGTTTTTTCTCTAAAAATGTAGTGGGTGCGGCTTATAATCAGGTGCGCTCTATAGTGCGGAAATTACGGTACTATCATTTTTAGCAGTTGACAAGAAATTCATTATTCTATCTTTGGGAGAAATTATCACTGGCCGCACAGGACTAACTTCTTGCAACTTAGCTCGCAATGGCATTTATCTGTATGTGTAAACAAAATCAAACAAATGTAGGCGCTATTGTTTTGTATGAAGCTCTGCTGTTTGCCAATAATGCACATTAAGCCGTGATGGCATTCCTTGTCCCATTTAACACATCCATCCACATGCACTCTTGCCACAATCTCTTTTCTTCATCCTCACTTTTTTTACCCCCTCTTCGGCTTGCCCTGATCAATACGTTTGCTTCATTATTGTCGCGCTGCAGATGCTAGCGTCAACAAGCCTGCGAGGAGTAGGGGGCCCCATTAGAGAGTTGTCTGACAGGCATTGTGTCATTGCACTATTTACAATGGTGCCGTTGATGTCATCCAATATCAGCCATCTATCAGGGGTGGGGGGCCCAGCAGACAGTGCTGGTACTTAGGGGTCCCTTTGGAGGTACTGCTGACTGCCACACGCTGTCACTGCAGTGTTAAAGCAGTGCCTTTTTTAAAAAAAAATGTAGTGATATAAGCCAATGACAGCTGTCCCGTGGGGGCCCCCCCCCAGTTCAGGTTCCAAGGCCTGCCTCATAGTGTTATGGCGCCTCTGCTCACACTACTTGAATCCATCAGACTAAAAATAGGATCGAGGTATTTGTAAATGTTCCGTACCTATTCTTGTTTCTGCCAATTGGATACTTTTTTTGAAGTCCCTTCTAGTGGAGATTAAAAAAAAATACTGGAGTTAACCCTGGATAAGTTTTTCACTTTTATTTTATTTTATTTTTCCATAGTTGGCCCCCATGTTGCCAAATACCCATTTTGGGTACCGTATTTTCACGACCATTCGGCGCACCGTGTTGTTGGGCGCAGTCTCAGTAACGGGTGCTAGTTCTGTGTTTGACACATACACCAAACGCACCGTATTATTGGGCGCAGCCAGGCGTGGTCAAACATACGCCGGCTTAAACATACGGCATGCATGCACGCACGCTAAAAACACGTTAGCTTGAAGCATAGCGTAGCATGCTTAGACATGCTAAAAACACGTTAGCTTGAAGCATAGCATAGCATTCTAAGACATGCTAAAAACACTTTTTTAAAAAGGCAACGGAAGCAAAACTGAGATCGGTTGTACTTTATTTAGCCGTCTTTCAATGTACTCACGTTTTTCGATCAATCGTCACCCAGAAATCCATCAAAGTCCTCATCTTCTGTATCCGAATTGAACAATTGTGCAAGTACCGGTAGTCCATCAAAAACGCCGGGTTCCCTCTCGTTGTCAGAGTCACTCTCATTGCCTCACTCACGTCCTCACTCACGGCCACTTACACGCCCACCCTTCACTGATTGGCGGCTGCTTTCCCGCATGCCTGTCGTCACTCACGTCCGCCTTTTCTCTATATAAACAGCGTGTCAATTCTCAGGAAGGGTTTGGAACTCGGCTCATACATTAGCGCAGGGGTGGGCAAACTTTTTGGCTCGGGGGCCACATTGGACAGGTTTGGAACTCGGCTCATACACTTTTTTAATGTGAACGGTGAAACAA
Organism: Hippocampus mohnikei; assembly: GCA_026261675.1. Lineage (NCBI taxonomy): Eukaryota > Metazoa > Chordata > Actinopteri > Syngnathiformes > Syngnathidae > Hippocampus > Hippocampus mohnikei. Next base: position 865,459 of record JAKGUB010000556.1, read on the forward strand.
CTATGGTATATTGGATTGGATTGGATAAACTTTATTGTCAAATGTACAGTATGTGTAACATACAGCACAGATGAAATTTCTTCCCTCTCAACATGAAACAAGAGGAGCCGCTGCAGGTGTCCGCGCCGCCATCAAAAGAAAAGTTAACAAAAAAGACAAAATACAAAACAACACTGAGACACAGACAATCGTGCACTCTTAACCACTTTCCTGCATACACTTTGTTGTCGCATTATAAGGCGTCCTGTCCATTTGGGAGAAAATGTAAGACTTTTAATGGCGCCTTATGGTCGTGAAAATACGGTACATTAAGTTTGGCTGACACCACTCAAGTTTTACACATAATATAACTGGATGGACAGTCATGAGTTACGGGTAAACATTGTGTCACATTTTCCTATTTTTCTATCCGGGCCTTTTTGTAGCTACATGTATGGAGAGCGCCAGCATAGCGTCGCTGCCCTGTCACAAACACGTATGTCATGTTTGTCATTTTTTAAATGTTCATGTTAATGGGATGTTCAAAACACGGACAGCCTGTTGACGTGAAAAAATAAATGACGTGTGTTTTTCATAGGAGAGCGACGATATACATAACAGCTGCCATACATACAGTGGTGTGTCAGAGGGACTGATTGATTGCACTAAGAAATATTAGCAGTAACTAGGTGGGCAACGAAAGAGACGGTGAGTGAGCAAGTAAAGCTTGTAACTGCAGGAAAGACAGAACAACAAAGAGAATGAGATGATGCTTCCGCGGTTATCATGAAGGAACCTGGGAGTGAGAAATAACACTGCTGAGAGCTATCATGAAAGTGTGGACCCTGAGTGTGACCGTTGACTCATCTGTGATGTTCACTTGAGAGCAATGGCACGCGTGCACGAAATCACTCCTAGCATCACATGCTAAAGATACTACGTGTTTAGTTACGTCCGGAAAAGCTTGAGTTGTTCTGGAAAAATGTTTTTTTCTTCCTCTGCTTCTCTCTGCCTTGTGGATGGATGCAAACGGGTAAAACTGACATGTACGGTCTGTCTGTTTTCTGCTCCATCCGATGGGTGACAATGAGTTGTAGCGTTGACTGCTTCCTCTCTGCTTCTAGACGGGACGGAGCCCCACATGTCGCTACCAATCGATCAAATCGCTGCCCAATGTTTCCAGATGGCTTTGTTGTTCGATTTACCAATCTGTCAGACCCGAGTCAGATTTTTTTGGATCCTCCAAAGATGTGACCAAAAATAATGACCTTCAGTTTCACCCTTTCATGCACCCTGTAACTGATAGCATGATAAGCTGTCCACTGTTGTAACCGCGGGCGGCCCGGTAGTCCAGTGGTTAGCACGTGGGCTTCACAGTGCAGAGGTACCGGGTTCGATTCCAGCTCCGGCCTCCCTGTGTGGAGTTTGCATGTTCTCCCCGGGCCTGCGTGGGTTTTCTCTGGGTGCTCCGGTTTCCTCCCGCATTCCAAAGACATGCATGGCAGGCTGATTGAGCACCCTAAAATTGTCCCTAGGTATGAGTGTGGGCGTGGATGGTTGTTCGTCTCTGTGTGCCCTGCGATTGGCTGGCAGGGTGTCCCCCGCCTACTGCCCGGAGACAGCTGGGATAGGCTCCAGCACCCCCCGCGGCCCTAGTGAGGATCAAGCGGTTCGGAAATTGAATGAATGAATGAATGTTGTAACCGCTGCCCCTGAAAGGGTTAAGAGTGTTGTCGCACACTATGTCGAGTGTGAAGTTTTTCTCGCTCTCGGACAAGATCTGTAGTGGGGGTGTCGTCACTTTTTGCTGTACACTCCCAGATGAAATTTATCTCTGATTTCAGTCGAGCCACAGTGACCATGATGGCTTTGACAAAGTGATGGGTGACTGGTACACTTATTGGACCATATTTCACTCAGTGTTTCATACTTTGTACTTGCCCTGTTGTCCCATGAAAAAAAAAAAAACTTTGTTGGGTATTTAGAGCTTTTAAAATACTGTCTATGTGCACAGTGGGCAGAACTTGGACTTTTTTATGCAGTTTTTATTTTGCCTTGAGTTGGACACCTGTGAATTTACAACAACAGCTACATATGAAGTTGCAAATATGGTTCCGCCACTTCAGTGTTGACGTGGACTATGTACACTGTATTTTTGTCTCGATGACGGGTGGCTGTGTCCTGCGGTCTGAAACCCAGAAATAGATGTTTCAAGTATTAGTGAAATGCACCTGCAATTCATATTTTTTGAATCGCCGCAAGAACTGAGGCCAAGACTCGCCACTTGTGAAACGTTACGGCAGAACTCCACATGTTGCAAGTGTGCAGGTTTGGTCAGTTGATTGCGCTTGTGCCTGTTGTAATGGAAAGCAACAGAAGCCGTGCAGTGGGGGGTGTGCGGTGGTTTGGGGTTCATGGAAAAGCAGCAGAAGTCTTTACGGATAAAGGAGCCAAATTCTGTTGTAAATAAATAAATCTAGTCATCCGTTAGCTTGCATACATAAATATTCATCGTGAGGAAAAAAAATATATATACATCGTGAGCTAAGCTAAGCTACTCAACATTGAAATGAAGCTTCACCACACTAAAGCTACCCACCGCAGCAAAGTGACAAGCTCAGCTTCAAGCTGAACTAAACCAAACTTTGTTTTGCTTTATGATGATAATTATTTTTTTATTTTTCATCAAACCACATATATTATTTGTTGTCCTTGGATCAATCATACTACCGCTGCAATATCAAACAATGTCTCGGAGTAATGCAATAACAGCACCGCGCTATTATTAAAGCAGAGTAGTTGAACAGTTTGTAGCAAATAAATCACGGATGATAGCGGCAGATGCGGTCATGATTGACTCGATTACATTTCGCTCATCTTAGGTGTCAAATGGCACATGGACGATTTCATTCGACTGCACCTGTTTGGTTTTGTAAAAGAAAATGCACAAAGAATATTTCATAACCTCCACTTTCCATTCTTCTTGCCTCTTCTTGTGTAGATTCTCTTGACACACACACACACACGCACTTTTACGCTGTTGCTTTGATGTCAAAAACAGCAACGTTATTGAGACACGCTGAGACATTTAAATGATTTTATTATTCATGACTTTCCAGTAGCCCGGCACCGAGCTATTTTTACCAGTTGTGATGTCACAAAGAAAACAAGCACCTGAAGTTGATCCAATGCAGACAGACAGACGGATGAGATGGCGTTGCTTTAGGTTCCTGTTGTCATTTTATGTCATTGGCGGCGTGGGCACCCGCAGCGGCTCCTCTTGTTGTCTTGTCTGTTTGAGAGGGAAGAAATGTCGTCTGTGCTGTGTGTTGCACATGCTGCACATTTGACGATAAAGTTGGACGTGACTTGACTTGACTGTTGGTTTACCAGCAGCGTTTTTTTGATGCATCCAGTGTTGACTTCTCAAATGATATGGGTCTCCAAAAGAGTTTCCAATAAACAAACTTGCCCATTTCAATATGCCACATTCATATCATCGCTATACAAGTCAGCATAATAACAATGTGGAAATGCCATCCCTCTCCTCCCTGTCTGATTCATATGATTGCGTAACTATTATTGGAACTGTGCAAAACAATTTTTGCTTCGGTGCTTGATTTGATGCCATCAAAGAGGTATTGATTTTCAAAAATGTTCATGGTGGTTTTAGTGGTACACAAGCAGAGTTATTATAGTTTTGGACTTTTTCATTCTAGTTTCATTTTTATTTCCTTTTGCCTTTTTGTCAACTTTGGCTAATGTTAAATCAGTTATGCATTTGTTAGTTTTGATTAGTTTTAGTTTTGGGGAAAATGCTCAGTTAATACTGTCTCCTTGCCAGGTACAATATGGCTTTCTTCCACTTACAATGAATAGCACACATTCATGATGGATGCATAGCAAATATTTCACCAAAATGCACATGCCTGTATATATATATATATATATATATATATATATATATATATATATATATATATATATATATATATATATATATACATACAAAAATGGAGACATTTGTCTCATTACTAAAGTCGAAGAAACCACACTTTTATTACCACACTCAAGATTCAAACCCTCAGTTAGATAACGCTGTGATAATGTAATTTTAATAATTATTTAATTGAGTGGATTCTGCACATAAATTTGTATGTCAAATAAGATGCCTACACTTATCTGCTATGAACAGATGTGTTGGTGTATGCCACATCTAAATAAATTCATTCGATGTAATGTCATGAATTCTTGAGAGATGTTTTTGGGTAGTGCAAAAGAGTTTAGTCTTTTCTCAGGCTGAGAAAGAGTGGAGAGAAACCAGGTGCGGTCCAGGAACTGAATGCATAATGAATTGCTTCGAAAATCAGATGCAGAACGCTCACACATTTGCACACCACACTTTTTTGCACTTAATCTGTCCTTCATGTATAATTTTGTTCATGCTCATGAAGTGCCATAACAATGAGACACTTCCTTTGCATGTGTCCAAAGATATTTGTATATTCCAAAATCAAATACAATTTATATTACAATAATGTATCTTGCCCCGAACCTCATCAAATATTTGCTTGTTTTTTTGCTAAACAATAACAACATGTAATTGCACATCCATTCCAGTAGATGGCAGTGGTGCTCAAATTGTCAGAATGTGCACAGGGAGTGTAAACAATATTAATAGTTGTTCAGCAGATTAATATTTCTTTTGTTTTCTTTAATGTGAAGAACCGCATTGTGTTATGCGCTGATCGCAGTTTAAAAAAAAATTGCTGATTACAGCCACGGGGGCGAATTGGCATGTGTGTTTGTGTGTGTATATATATTCTCAGCTCAACTGTATTTATAGAGCACTTTCAAACAGCCATCGTTGCATGTACATTGAGCAACTAACACATATACAACAATAAATCAATAAATCAGTAACAAAGATGGTAGAAAGCACCAAACAGTAAAACTAAGATCAAATCTTGAGTCATGCTGAGTCAAATGCCAAAGAATACAAGTGAATTTGAGGCGGGTTTTAAAGATGGGCAGCGAGGGGGCTTGCCGAATGATTTTGTCTCTTTTGACCAAAAAAATGTTCAAGACCATCTGTTAACATATCTGGGAAAAATGTTACATTTTGAAGCAAAAAAAAAATACAATAGCTCTTTTGGAAAAGATAAATGGCTGTTTTGAAGCCACACGACTGAAATTTCTAATTACCGTAAATTCCGGACTATAAGCCGCTACTTTTTTCCCAAACTTTCAACCCTGCGGCTTATTCAGTGATGCGGCCAATTTATGTAATTCTTCTAACGGCCGCCAGGGGCGCTATACTGTGTTGCTATTCTGTTGCTAGCGTGTTGTTAGCATGTTGCTACCGTTTTACTGCCGCGTCACAGGCACCGTTTGGGAAGAAAGTTATATTATTATTATTGTTAAGTTATATGATTCAAACTTTGAAAACTCTCTCTGTGTACCGTCTTTCTTTGTAAATATGTTTTCATGTGGGCACATGCGGCTTATATACAGGTGCAGCTTGTGTATGTACAAAATTGGTTTTCCTCTCAAAATGTTGTGGGTGCGGCTTATAATCAGGTGCGCTCTATAGTGCGGAAATTACGGTATATACAACAAAAAAGCTATAAATCAGTAACAAAGATGGTAGAAAGCACCAAACAGTAAAACTAAGATCAAAGGCGGGTTTTGAAGATGGGCAGCGAGGGGCTTGCCGAATGATTTTGTCTCTTTTGACCAAAAAAATGTTCAAAACCGTCTGTTAACATATCTGGGAAAAATGTTACATTTTGAAGCAAAAAAATACAATAGCTCTTTTGGAAAAGATAAATGGCTGTTTTGAAGCCACACGACTGACATTTCTAATGACATATCAATACGCCTTTTAGATTTTTTTTTTTTTTTTGGTAATTCACATAAATTAAACACTCCTTCATCAATGCAGTCCAGAATGTCATAGCTGTCAGAAACCCAAACTAACGGACACCACTGGCCAACTGTTTGTCATACGTTTCAAAATGACTCTGAAGCGGGAATGAGATTACCATTTTAAAAGAATGAGGTCAACCTTCAATACTCATCTCAGACCAGCAGGGATATGAGTTTCCGAGAGGAATGAATATCAAGATCCGACACCCAGCTAGGTGTGGAAATGCAATTTGAAAGACCGCTTTGGGATAAATCCAAGTGGAGATGCAGGCATGGAAATCCTGTTCATTTTCCAAGCGCCTGGCTCTGTAGTATATACCATGACTAGGCCCAGAGGACAGAAGATTCATCACAGGCCAGCATAAATTAGGCAACACGTTTACAATGATTTATTGACTCAATATGTGGACATGATTAGAGCAGAGGAGAAGATTGGAGACACACACGGCTGGCTTTATAGATTAGAGGTAGATATGAGCGACATTGCTCTTCTGAGAGTGTGCATCGTGCATCTGTGCTTAAATGTGTGTGTGTGCATAGTGTTTGTAGTGCAAGGTATTCACAACAGTACAGTGTCCTTATGCTAATTCCATGGTACTGAGCTGTCCCCGAGGGGAAATCCATCTGTCATTCAGAATCTGGTTGAGCCCTGGGTACTCCCACTCACATCAAATACAGGAAAGGGGGTTAAATGTTCTGCTCTGGGTTATTGTACCGTGTTAAGTATATAATATAGCGTGTGATGTGTGTGTGTGTGTACCGTCATTTCCGCACTATAGAGCGCACCTGATTATAAGCCGCACTCACGACATTTTTAGAGGAAAACCAATTTTGTGCATACACAAGCCGCACCCGTATATAAGCCGCACGTGCCCACATTAAAACATGTCAACATATTTACAAAGAAAGAGTTTTCAAAGTTTTCATAATATCACTTAACAATAATAATAATCTAACTTTCTTCCCAAACAGTGCCTGTGACGTGGCAGTAAAACGCTAGCAACATGCTAACAACACGCTAGCAACAGAATAGCAACACAGTATAACAGGTCTGGTCAAAGAACATACCGGTACTTGTACTCGGAATTAAACAGTGTCATAAAGACCGGTCTTAATCGTACCTTTTCGACTCGAGCCCCCCCTGGCGGCCGTTAGAAATATTACACAAATTGGCTGCATCACTGTATAAGCCGCAGGGTTGAAAGTTTGGAAAAAAAGTAGCGGCTTATAGTCCGGAATTTACGGTATGTTGTTTCAACACATTTACGGTATGTATTTATATATATAGTTAGATAGATAGATAGAAAGATATACACACATATACACGCATGCATGATCAATGGGTTTGGAGAACGGTGCCCACTTCACAGTGCAGATCTGTGATATCCCTAATGAACTTTACATCATCTGCCTGTGACGGTATGCTTGCCGTTCCTTATAAATGCACTTTACATACTTCATCTTGCCACCAGACTAGAGCAAATCAGTTCCTTCTTCCGCCGTGTCAAAGACGATGAGTTCACTTTGTGCCCCCCATGTATTTAAAGGAAATGAAAGGCTGTGTTCACGCCCACAACAGTGCTAAATGCCCTTTAAAAAAAAAAAAGTGCTATGCTGAGCGCCTCGGAGAGAATACCGACACTGTTGTCTCATCCACATCTGCTCAGATTTTGTACCGCACTTGTGCTAGACTTGCCTAAAAATAGAGCCCTTGATTTGAAAATGCGATTCAGCAGATGCTGCTCAGGGCATGGGCTGATACTTGTCATCCGCAAAACAGAAAGTAGGAGTGTGGGCATTAAAAAAAAACAAACTATAAGATACATTAAAAAAAAAAAAGTTATTTCTTTTTATAGATGGGCGGCACGGTGAGTGACTGGTTAGCATGTCAAAGTGGCCCTCAGAGGACACAGGTCGGACGCAACAAATGTCGAGAGCCGTCTTGCAGAAACATCAGGCCATTTTTTTTTTACTTTACTGTGTCTGTGGTTGGGAACCACTGCTTTATTAAAAATGTTTTAAATGTCCACAGTTGTTTGGTCTAGACAGGCTGAATTGCCTTGAAACAATTGTAAAAATCAATTTCAAACAATTTCAACCCAACCAACATCCTGTATGGAACAAAAGCAGAATTTTTCAGGTCAACAATAATGAGGCTCAAAACTCAGCCAAAAAAAAAAATGTTTAGTAGATCTATGTGATCAAGATTTTTAAAAATAAAAAATAAAAATACGTATGTAGTTTATGTATTTGCATGTAAGACCGCTCCTCAACCTCTGTCATTGTTCATGATGTGCAATTATTGATGAAATTGGTTTTAATTTAGAATATATATTTAATTATCACGTCTTCTTCATTTCCTTGTTTTGCTTGCAGTGTTGTTTGGGCAGTTTGTGGCGTTTCATACACTAGCCAGTGATGTTGTTGAGATCTATGACGGATCCTCGACAGATTCGTCGCTTCTCTCGTCAATTTATGGATCCCATTCAGGTGAAAATACACAATGCATTTTGAAGACCATTATGCGCTTGTCCGAGTGCGGGCAAGTGTGTGTGTGTGTGTGTGTGTGTGTATGTGTGTGTTCTTGTACTTCTGACATTGTGAGGACCGGCATGAGTTTTTAACCAACAGGAATGTGTGTGTGTGTGTGTGAGGGTGACTTGTGCGTGTGTGTGTGTGTGTGTGTGTGTGTGTGTGTATGTGTGTGTTCTTGTACTTCTGACATTGTGAGGACCGACATGAGTTTTTAACCAACAGGAACGTGTGTGTGTGTGTGTTCTTGTACTTCTGACATTGTGAGGACCGACATGAGTTTTTAACCAACAGGAACGTGTGTGTGTGTGTGTGTGTGTGTGTGTGTGTGTGTGTATGTGTGTGTTCTTGTACTTCTGACATTGTGAGGACCGACATGAGTTTTTAACCAACAGGAACGTGTGTGTGTGTGTGTGTGTGTGTGTGTGTGTGTGTATGTGTGTGTTCTTGTACTTCTGACATTGTGAGGACCGACATGAGTTTTTAACCAACAGGAACGTGTGTGTGTGTGTGTGTTCTTGTACTTGACATTGTGAGGACCGGCATGAGTTTTTAACCAACAGGAATGTGTGTGTGTGTGTGTGTGTGTGTGTGTGTGTGTGTGTGTGTGTGTGTGTGTGTGTGTGTGTGTGTGTGTATGTGTGTGTTCTTGTACTTCTGACATTGTGAGGACTGCATGAGTTTTTAACCAACAGGAATGTGTGTGTGTGTGTGTGTGTGTGTGTGTGTGTGTGTGTGTGTGTGTGTATGTGTGTGTTCTTGTACTTCTGACATTGTGAGGACCGACATGAGTTTTTAACCAACAGGAACGTGTGTGTGTGTGTGTGTGTGTGTGTGTGTATGTGTGTGTTATTGTACTTCTGACATTGTGAGGACCGACATGAGTTTTTAACCAACAGGAACGTGTGTGTGTGTGTGTGTTCTTGTACTTCTGACATTGTGAGGACTGGCATGAGTTTTTAACCAACAGGAATGTGTGTGTGTGTGTGTGTGTGTGTGTGTGTATGTGTGTGTTCTTGTACTTCTGACATTGTGAGGACCGACATGAGTTTTTAACCAACAGGAACGTGTGTGTGTGTGTGTGTGTGTGTGTTCTTGTACTTCTGACATTGTGAGGACCGGCATGAGTTTTTAACCAACAGGAATGTGTGTGTGTGTGTGTGTGTGTGTGTGTGTGTGTGTGTGTGTTCTTGTACATCTGACATTGTGAGGACCGGCATGAGTTTTTAACCAACAGGAACGTGTGTGTGTGTGTGTGTGTGTGTGTGTGTGTGTGTGAGGGTGACTTGTGTGTGTGTTTTATAGCAGCAAAGGTATCAAAAATCTTGTGAATCTAATCTTTCTTCGTATTTTTTTTTTTTTTTGGGGGTCAAGAACAATCGGCACACCTCACATAATTTTAACCAGATAAGCAAAAGAAGACTCTAAAGCTACCGTAAATTCCGGACTATAAGCCGTTATTTTTTTCCCAAACTTTCAACCCTGTGGCTTATACAGTGATGCGGCCAATTTATGTCATTTTTCTAACGGCCGCCACGGGCGCTCGAGTAGAAAAGGTCAGATTAAGACTGCCGCGTCACAGGCACCGTTTGGGAAGAAAGTTATATTATTATTATTGTTAAGTTATATTATTAAAACTCTCTCTGTGAACCGTCTTTCTTTGTAAATATGTTGACATGTTTGAATGTGGGCACATGCGGCTTATATACGGGTGCGGCTTGTGTATGTTCAAAATTGGTTTTCCTCTAAAAATGTCGTGGGTGCGGCTTATAATCAGGTGCGCTCTATAGGGCGGAAATTACGGTATATACAACAAAAAAGCTATAAATCAGTAACAAAGATGGTAGAAAGCACCAAACAGTAAAACTAAGATCAAAGGCGGGTTTTGAAGATGGGCAGCGAGGGGGCTTGCCGAATGATTTTGTCTCTTTTGACCAAAAAAATGTTCAAAACCGTCTGTTAACATATCTGGGAAAAATGTTACATTTTGAAGCAAAAAAAAAATACAATAGCTCTTTTGGAAAAGATAAATGGCTGTTTTGAAGCCACACGACTGACATTTCTAATGACATATCAATACACCTTTTACGATTTTTTAATTTTTTGGGGTAAATCACATAAATTAAACACTCCTTCATCAATGCAGTCCAGAATGTCATAGCTGTCAGAAACCCAAACTAACGGACACCACTGGCCAACTGTTTGTCATACGTTTCAAAATGACTCTGAAGCGGGAATGAGATTACCATTTTAAAAGAATGAGGTCAACCTTCAATACTCATCTCAGACCAGCAGGGATATGAGTTTCCGGAGAGGAATGAATATCAAGATCCGACACCCAGCTAGGTGTGGAAATGCAATTTGAAAGACCGCTTTGGGATAAATCCAAGTGGAGATGCAGGCATGGAAATCCTGTTCATTTTCCAAGCGCCTGGCTCGGTAGTATATACCATGACTAGGCCCAGAGGACAGAAGATTCATCACAGGCCAGCATAAATTAAGCAACACGTTTACAATGATTTATCGACTCAATATGTGGACATGATTAGAGCAGAGGAGAAGATTGGAGACACACACGGCTGGCTTTATAGATTAGAGGTAGATATGAGCGACATTGCTCTTCTGAGAGTGTGCATCGTGCATCTGTGCTTAAATGTGTGTGTGTGTGTGTGTGTGTGCATAGTGTTTGTAGCGCAAGGTATTCACAACAGTACAGTGTCCTTATGCTAATTCCATGGTACTGAGCTGTCCCCGAGGGGAAATCCATCTGTCATTCAGAATCTGGTTGAGCCCTGGGCACTCCCACTCACATCAAATACAGGAAAGGGGGTTAAATGTTCTGCTCTGGGTTATTGTACCATGTTAAGTATATAATGTAGCGTGTGATGTGTGTGTGTGTGTGTGTACCGTAATTTCCGCACTATAGAGCGCACCTGATTATAAGCCGCACTCACGACATTTTTAGAGGAAAACCAATTTTGTGCATACACAAGCCGCACCCGTATATAAGCCGCACGTGCCCACATTAAAACATGTCAACATATTTACAAAGAAAGAGTTTTCAAAGTTTTCATAATATCACTTAACAATAATAATAATCTAACTTTCTTCCCAAACAGTGCCTGTGACGCGGCAGTAAAACGCTAGCAACATGCTAACAACACGCTAGCAACAGAATAGCAACACAGTATAACAGGTCTGGTCAAAGAACATACCGGTACTTGTACTCGGAATTAAACAGTGTCATAAAGACCGGTCTTAATCGTACCTTTTCGACTCGAGCCCCCCCTGGCGGCCGTTAGAAATATTACACAAATTGGCTGCATCACTGTATAAGCCGCAGGGTTGAAAGTTTGGAAAAAAAGTAGCGGCTTATAGTCCGGAATTTACGGTATGTTGTTTCAACACATTTACGGTATGTATTTATATATATAGTTAGATAGATAGATAGAAAGATATACACACATATACACGCATGCATGATCAATGGGTTTGGAGAACGGTGCCCACTTCACAGTGCAGATCTGTGATATCCCTAATGAACTTTACATCATCTGCCCGTGACGGTATGCTTGCCGTTCCTTATAAATGCACTTTACATACTTCATCTTGCCACCGGACTAGAGCAAATCAGTTCCTTCTTCCGCCGTGTCAAAGACGATGAGTTCACTTTGTGCCCCCCATGTATTTAAAGGAAATGAAAGGCTGTGTTCACGCCCACAACAGTGCTAAATGCCCTTTAAAAAAAAAAAAGTACTATGCTGAGCGCCTCAGAGAGAATACCGACACTGTTGTCTCATCCACATCTGCTCAGATTTTTTACCGCACTTGTGCTAGACTTGCCTAAAAATAGAGCCCTTGATTTGAAAATGCGATTCAGCAGATGCTGCTCAGGGCATGGGCTGATACTTGTCATCCGCAAAACAGAAAGTAGGAGTGTGGGCATAAAAAAAAAAAACTATGATACATTTAAAAAAACAAAACAAAAAAAAACTTTATTTCTTTTAGCATGTCAAAGTGGCCCTCAGAGGACACAACAAATGTCGAGAGCCGTCTTGCAGAAACATCAGGCATTTTTTTTTTTACTTTACTGTGTCTGTGGTTGGGTACCACTGCTTTATAACATTTTATTAAATGTCCACAGTTGTTTGGTCTAGCCAGGCTGAATTACCTTGAAATAATTGTAAAAATCAATTTCAAACAATTTCAACCCAACCAACATCCTGTATGGAACAAAAGCAGAATCTTTCAGGTCAACAATGATGAGGCTCAAAACTCAGCCAAAAAAAAAATGTTTAGGAGATCTATGTCATCAAGATTTTTAAAAATAAAAACTAAAAATAAAAAATACGTATGTAGTTTATGTATTTGCATGTAAGACCGCTCCTCAACCTCTGTCATTGTTCATGATGTGGAATTATTGATGAAATTGGTTTTAATTTAGAATATATATTTAATTTTCACGTCTTCTTCATTTCCTTGTTTTGCTTGCAGTGTTGTTTGGGCAGTTTGTGGCGTTTCATACACTAGCCAGTGATGTTGTTGAGATCTATGACGGATCCTCGACAGATTCGTCGCTTCTCTCATCAATTTATGGATCCCATTCAGGTGAAAATACACAATGCATTTTGAAGACCATTATGCGCTTGTCCGGGTGCGGGCAAGTGTGTGTGTGTGTGTGTGTGTGTGTGTGTGTATGTGTGTGTTCTTGTACTTCTGACATTGTGAGGACCGGCATGAGTTTTTAACCAACAGGAATGTGTGTGTGTGTGTGTGTGTGTGTGTGTGTGTGTGTGTGTGTGTGTGTGTGTGTGTGTGTGTGTTCTTGTACTTCTGACATTGTGAGGACCGACATGAGTTTTTAACCAACAGGAACGTGTGTGTGTGTGTGTTCTTGTACTTCTGACATTGTGAGGACCGACATGAGTTTTTAACCAACAGGAACGTGTGTGTGTGTGTGTGTGTGTGTGTGTGTGTGTGTGTATGTGTGTGTTCTTGTACTTCTGACATTGTGAGGACCGACATGAGTTTTTAACCAACAGGAACGTGTGTGTGTGTGTGTGTGTGTGTGTGTGTGTGTATGTGTGTGTTCTTGTACTTCTGACATTGTGAGGACCGACATGAGTTTTTAACCAACAGGAACGTGTGTGTGTGTGTGTGTTCTTGTACTTCTGACATTGTGAGGACCGGCATGAGTTTTTAACCAACAGGAATGTGTGTGTGTGTGTGTGTGTGTGTGTGTGTGTGTGTGTGTGTGTGTGTGTGTGTGTGTGTGTGTGTGTATGTGTGTGTTCTTGTACTTCTGACATTGTGAGGACCTGCATGAGTTTTTAACCAACAGGAATGTGTGTGTGTGTGTGTGTGTGTGTGTGTGTGTGTGTGTGTGTGTGTATGTGTGTGTTCTTGTACTTCTGACATTGTGAGGACCGACATGAGTTTTTAACCAACAGGAACGTGTGTGTGTGTGTGTGTGTGTGTGTGTGTATGTGTGTGTTCTTGTACTTCTGACATTGTGAGGACCGACATGAGTTTTTAACCAACAGGAACGTGTGTGTGTGTGTGTGTTCTTGTACTTCTGACATTGTGAGGACCGGCATGAGTTTTTAACCAACAGGAATGTGTGTGTGTGTGTGTGTGTGTGTGTGTGTGTATGTGTGTGTTCTTGTACTTCTGACATTGTGAGGACCGACATGAGTTTTTAACCAACAGGAACGTGTGTGTGTGTGTGTGTGTGTGTGTTCTTGTACTTCTGACATTGTGAGGACCGGCATGAGTTTTTAACCAACAGGAATGTGTGTGTGTGTGTGTGTGTGTGTGTGTGTGTGTGTGTGTTCTTGTACATCTGACATTGTGAGGACCGGCATGAGTTTTTAACCAACAGGAACGTGTGTGTGTGTGTGTGTGTGTGTGTGTGTGTGTGTGTGAGGGTGACTTGTGTGTGTGTTTTATAGCAGCAAAGGTATCAAAAATCTTGTGAATCTAATCTTTCTTCGTATTTTTTTTTTTTTTTTGGGGGGTCAAGAACAATCGGCACACCTCACATAATTTTAACCAGATAAGCAAAAAGAAGACTCTAAAGCAGTTCCAACTCCTGTTGTACTTCTCCAGGACTACCAGAAATATATATATATATATATATATATATATATATATATATATATATATATATATATATATATATATATTGTTTTTAAAATGAAATTGTAAGTGTAAATCATATTGTAAGCTGCATTTTTTTTTTCCACCCAGCTGAGAGCGTAAACATGACAGCCCAATAGGGTTGTTTTTACATTGTGTGGAAATAACGTCGCCTATGTCTCATTTGCTGTTACATTTCAGGGGAGACGCTCCCTTTGAGCTCAGGAAACAAGGTCACGCTGAAGTTTAGCTCCAACGGAACTGACACGGCAAAAGGGTTTCATTTTGTTTACCAAGGTAAGGTTTCTATTCAGGAAAAGACTGACTGATTTTCACATTGATTAAGCCTGAAGGTCCGATGAGTTGAATGCTTTTGTCAGATTGTTTTTGTAAATGGACTTTAACGAGGCGGTCGTTCCATCATTATGTGTGGCGGAGCACCACGTAGCAGAACGGCGTTGCAGTCAAAAGTGCCGCTTATCCAAGCAGACCGCAAAACAATAATGCACGACGCGAGAGGAGCCTCGTCATGTTCTAACCATTCCCCTCTGCCTCCTTTATCTGTCTTGTCTCTTCCCCTCATTTTCTCTCCGTCTATCATGCCTACTCGCCACTCTCCCGCCGCTGTCCTCGTCTACTCCCTCTTTTCTCTCATCCCTAGCCGTCCCCAGGACAAGTTCCTCTCAGTGTAGTTCGGTCCCAGAGCCCCGATTTGGGAAGCGCGTCGGGAACGATTTTGGCACGGGTATGGTCGTCCTTTTTGAGTGCAATCCAGGCTATCTGCTGCACGGCGCCAGTGCCATCAAGTGCGAGGCTGTGCCCAATGCTCTGGCCCAGTGGAACGGCACCGTGCCCACGTGTGTTGGTAAGTAAGCCTCACCTGCCACTTTTGATTCCCTCTCCACAGTCGAACACCAATGGATCCAGTGTGTGTTACACAAGATAATGTCCGTCACCTATTTCAAAGAATGGACTGATTTCTGGTTTGGTCGGAAGATCAAGAGCAAGCGCGCAGTTAATTAAATGAAACGGGAGGTCATCCATTGACCCTCCTGTTAGTCTATACAGTGGTACCTCGGCTCACGAACGCTTAAGCTCACAAACTTTTCGCCTCAAAAACATTAAATTTCGCGAGCATATAGTCTCAGCTGACGAACTAGTTTTCGGCGGACGAAGCAAACCAAGCGGTCGAACAGCGCCCCTTGTGGCGGCCGCAAGAAGCTGACGCACGCTCACGGCGTCCCAGTTCGTCACCTCCTTTCTTTGAATGCGGACGTGGTTTGTGTTTGATAGACATTTTGGACCATATTGAGTGTACTTTTGCCATTATGGGAGCGAAAAAGACCCCGCCACAGGCTAGTGTGCGTTTGTGTGACTTAGCGTCCCGGTACCAGTACGCTAACACGCAACAGGTGTCAATGAAGAGGTTTTTAATCAGCAAAAAGGAGAAAGAGTCTCCCTCTAAGAAGCAAAGAAGAGAAGCCACACCACAGGTTGAGTTACCTCCAGTCCTTATGGAAGGTGACTCTCCTTCCAAACCGGAACTCCCTCCATCCCTCCCTCCCCTCCCACTCCATTAAGCCATCAAGCCATCAACTACGATCACAAAGGTCAATAAAACAACTTTATTATACAGTACAGTTTATTTCTTTAACTCATTCAGTACCAGCCAATTCCAAACCAAGTCTGAAAAGATGTATAAAAACGTCTTTGGGAGTGAATGAGTTAATTTCAATGCAATAGCACATTTATTATACACAAAATAAGGTCTATTTTTGTGTAGTTTTAAGGCTTATTTAGTCGAAAATTGTGTTTTATGGGGACCTGGGAACGGATTATTCTCATTCGAATGGTTTCCTATGGGAACTAAACGTTCGGAAGACGAACTTTTCGGCTCACACACACTTTCTGGGAACCAATTAAGTTCGTGAGCAGAGGTATCACTGTACATAGTCTGTGTGCACACAGAAAAGATCATTTGCAAAACAGAAGCGAACCAACGTGGGGTCTGATGTTTGTTTGTCATGACATCGTCACACGGTGCCTACCTATGATTTACATGCTATGTCAGCACCCACTGTTACCAAAACAAATGCATTCAGCGGGACGTACATTACATCTGACAAGGACACGGAGACTGAATGGGGGGACATGTGGATGAAAAGTCTGGCATTGTGCCAGCTAGGGGAAATTTCCCTGTCTCGGAGTACAGGAGACCTTGAGTCAAGGATTGTCGAAATTGACAGCCACATAAGGGAAGCACTGCGGTATGCAGTGCCATTTTAAACAGATTAGATTTGGCTTGAGATCAAATTTAGCTTGAATGTGTGTTCCCCCATTTGGGCATTAGGAATTATATGATATGATCATGTAAGAATAACACAACAACCCTAAAAAAACATGTTCTTGCCAGGCCCGATATGTGTATAACATTTCATGAGTTAGCACGGTGCCAAACTCATTTCACATTGTGGGCCACATTCGGCCTCGGTAGATGTCCAGTGGGCCGGACCATTAAAATGAGACCATAGGAATTTTTAAACCATTCACACATGTGCATATAACATCTAAATTTAATCCCTGCCGACACCTTACAAACTAAGGAGAGTAAAGAATAAAGTATTCACATGTCCTTGACAGCGTCTGCTGTGTTGGGTCTGTCTCGATGACAGGCTGAGACTGATGTTGTCTTCTTCTCTGATCAAAACAATGTTTTCTTCTACTCTGACAAAAAAGTGTGCCCTCTAGCGGACACTCCGTGAATTGCGCCGTATTACGAATACAGTATTCATTCCGTCACTTTTCAATTATCCTGCGAGCCTGATTGAACCTCTTTGGGGGGGCCGGTTCCGACCCGCGGGCTGTATGTTTGAAACCACCGGTTTAAATCTCCCCCAAAAAAAAGGGTTATTTTTCTTTGCATCTGGCAATCACCACGGCAGGGGACTAAAATGAAATAATGAGCTTCCAATAAATGTTGCTGATAAACATGTACATAGCAGATGAAACCCACAGTGTGAAGACAAGCGGATAAATTCTTCCCTGAGAATTTGGGTCAAATCTGACCTCTCCAAAAGGGCAAAAATGGCACCCAAGTCCAAAATAAAGTCAAAATGGCCTACTTCCTGTTGGGTGTATCATATGGCTCCGAAAGACTTTTTTTGTACCTCGTGGGCTGTTACAGATATTGATAGCTATAACGCTATCTATATCTTTCGATAGATAGATTTTACATGAGCACAACAACATGTATCAGATGTAGAAAAGGCCATTCAAATCATGGATTTAATAAATTTTGAACTGAAAAGTCAATGTCAATCAAAACAGGTAGTGCGCATTGTAGACCAAAGGTCACCGACCTTTTTTGAGAGTGAGAGCTTCGTCATGTGTCCCGATTGTGTGACGGGCTACCAAATTGATCCAAAATAACATTTGTACAAATTACATTTAATAATATTAAAATGTGTTATTTTTTGATACTTAATGATTTTAATTTTTTAGGCTCTGATCATCTTAAAGTTGTCTCACAATACCGCCAAGTGTTTGCATTTTTAAATGATAATTTCTACTAGCAAACTACAATCCTGGCACTGGCGGGCTATTGGTGTGGTCCTCGTGGGCTACCCGGTGCCCGCGGGCACCGCATTGGCGACCCCTGTTGTAGACGGTCATAATTGATATCTTGATAGAAATATCGAATTACCGTAATTTCCGCACTATAGAGCGCACCTGATTATAAGCCGCACCCACTACATTTTTCGAGGAAAACCAATTTTGTAGATACACAAGCCGCACCCGTATATAAGCCGCACGTGCCCACATTAAAACATGTCAACATATTGCGTCATATGCCTTTCTTTCTGCATTTTCCACGATGAGGGTATGTGAACGCTAACTTAATTGATGCACAAGACAAGAAGTTGCAGTCTTCCTCCACGCATATATTCCACCGGTCTTAATCTTACCTTTTCTACTCGAGCGCCCCCTGGCGGCCGTTAGAAACATTACACAAATTGGCCGCATCACTGTATAAGCCGCAGGGTTGAAAGTTTGGGGAAAAAGTAGCGGCTTATAGTCCGGAATTCACGGTAAAAGTCCCGATGAAGACACATCAGATATCAGACAGTGCAAACAATGTCTCGTCATGTGAAGTCCTCATGCTTGTCTCCCCGCGGTAACTCTGAATTATGTGCTTGTTGCTGATTGAGATGGGTGGGGAGCTCATGCTTTTATGAGCCTCATGATTTCTAATCTCGCTCTACAAATGACATGAAGTGACAGCTCAGGGAACTCAAAGCACCTGTTCAAGCCAAGTGTTTCCATGAAATGCATCTGCATGTTGTTTTGGTTTTTGTTCGGAGTTTGGTCTTACATTCGATCTTTTTCTGACTGTGTGCAAAGCATTTTGCGCGCGTGAGCTTTCATTTGAGAATATGAGCAGGGTTCTTTTGCAACTTGTGTTTTGGCGAGAAAAAAAGTGTTTGGAGATATGAGAATGGAAGATCGTGTTTTGTGAATTGTGTTTATGGTATCGGCAAACGGTGGCTAGATTTAGGAAATGTGTTTTGACCACTGGTCATTTGGTTGAGAGGATTGGCGTTTGTGTTTCGGTGCGATCGCATAAAACGCGTTTCAAAAATATGAATTGACCTGGACATGATGCCCCTTGTGTGTGAGCCCAAAACGAACAGATGTTCAGCCCCCACGCTGAAGTCATTGACTAAGCTGCCGAGGATGTGAGAAAAGTAAAGTTGGTTGAGGTCTCCCTAGACAATTCTACCTGGAGAAATGGAATGTACAGTCAAGGTGCAAGGTTGTGACATTGGTGCAAAGAAGGGACGGAGAGATGGAAAGAAGAAGCATGAGGAGTGAGGGAGGAAGAAAAAGGATGGATGATGAGGATGACATGTTGATAGATCTCCAAGTGGAAGACTATGACATGTAGGGAAGGGAAAAAAACTCAACTAACCTATATTTGTGCATGTGGAACCGGGAGTCGCGGCTTGGAGTTGAAGCGGATTACGTGGGACAGGAGAAGTGAACTCATCTCTTTTCGTCAATGGACGCTACAGCTTCGTGTTTGCTTTCAAAACTTAGCTTGTAGCAGACGTGTGCACGTTTTCGGCATGACGTGTCTGATCCACTGGTGAAAGGACACTTTGATTCTCTCCTCTTAACATCTACAACTGCTTCAGGCAACAAAGTGTATGCAGGAAAGTGGTGAAGATTGCACGACTGTCTGTGTCCTATGCGTTGTGTTATTTTTGACTTCAAGATGGCGCCGCGAGAGTGGCTGCCTTTCCAGCGGCTCCTATATTTTGTTGTTCTCCTTCTTCCTTTCATAACTTTGCTGCTGTGTATTGAGAATTTCTCCATTGCGAGACGAATAAAGGTTTTCTTATCTTATCTTATCTTATCTTATCTTATCTTATCTTATCTTATCTTATCTTATCTTATCTTATCTTATCTTATCTTATCTTATCTTATCTTATCTTATCTTATCTTATCTTATCTACAGAACACTTTAAAGCAAACAACCCTGCATACAATATGCCGCAAATTGAGTCAAAAATAGTCTTACGATAACAAAGACTGACGCATCAATAACAGAAAAACAACAAAAATCGTAAACACTGAAACATTGGAGATTATCAAAAGCCAGAGACTAAAAATCAACATCATAATCCAGCAATTCTGGCCCCCTCAACATTGATTGACGGAAAATTTGCAAAGGCTTTCATAATTGTGGAATGCCTTGAATTAAATTGGCACATATGGAGGTATCTATCAAATAATATTGTGTTTTTTGATTGATAGGCTGTGTGAAATTGTAAATATAAGATTACAATAGTCATTCATACTCGAGATGTGTGCACATTTTTTTTTGGTAAGGCTGAATATGGCAGTGCATGGTGTGCAGTCTTACTCAAATGTACATTTTTAGAATTACTGTTATTCTTTTTTTAGAGCCTTTTCTTTCATTTTTTTATTATGATTATGTCAAATGATTCCCTGGGAAGACAAATAGCATTCACAATTTAAAAAAAAAAGGCGATTCATGCTTTCAGCAGGGGATAAACGTTCACGTTAAAGCTGAACTGTTTTTGCATGCAGCAGCAGCAGCACATCATTTTGTGATGACACATAAACTTTAAATAATGTGGGTAAGGGTACACAGTACAATTCTGCTCAAATAAACGACAGCCTTCCGCAACAACGAGTTCACTTTCTGTTCAGGTGTAATCATCTTACATTCAGATCATTCGTCATCTGATACTAGTGTTGGTTTAAATTCTCCATTTAAGACCACCCCCTCCTTCCAACAATTACGTCTCTGTCACTCTCCGTCTCACTGTTTTCAGTTCCCTGTGGAGGGGTGCTGACGGGGCGCAGAGGCACTCTTCTCTCTCCAGGATACCCAGACCCATATGCCAACTACCTGAACTGTGCCTGGAAAATAACGGTTCCAGAGGGAGCTGGCATCCAAGTAAGACCCCCTTTCCCCTGTTTGATATTCATTTGACACTTTGTGTTTTGGATTAAGAAGCGAGGCCTTCCTTCTCTTCTGAATAGTCGGTACGCCTGTACCGTTTGCACCTCTTCTAGATTCAAGTCGTGACCTTTGCAACGGAGCACAATTGGGATTCTCTGGATTTTTTTGATGGAATCGATGGCAATTCTCCAAGGCTTGGTAGCTACTCAGGTAAAATATATTCAAGTGAATGTTATATGGCATGCAGAATTGCAAGTCAGAGCCCACAAGTTCCTGGAGGTAGCACAAATAATGGTGATGGAGCAGATAACATTTCATGTGCTCTTTGAGCGCACTGTGTAAAACAATCAAAACATGAAAAATAATGTTTGTATGGAGATTTGATCATAAAAGGATCCTAGCATTGCTCCCGAAGAGTTTGATTTTAAAGCAAGCAGAGGATGGTTTGAAAAGTGTCGGAAAAGAAGTGAGATACACTGCGTGATTCCTCATGGGGAGGCAGCCAGTTCAGACAAGGAAGCTGCTGAAAAGTTTAAAGTTGAGTTTGAAAATCTCATCAAGGCCAAGGACTATCTTCCCCAGCAAACTTTTACTATGGACGAGACTGGACTTGTGTGAATAAAGCGGTTCAGAAAATGAATGGAGGGATGTTACCGTACCGTAGCATAGGGTTGCAGAGAGAGAGAGTCCATAGTTACAGCCATTACTTTAGGGTTTATTAATTCAATGTGTAAAATAATGTAATCTACAATTGACATGAGAAAGAGAGAGATGTTACTTGAATTTTTATGTTACAATGTTAATGTTTATTTTAAAATTGGTAAAAATAAAACATACAAAATGTTTGTACAGTATTTTACATATTACCTGCTCTCTTATTACATCTGTATACAGTTTATGGTGTAAAATAGTTTTTAAAAAATGCTTTAAAAAAAGTTGTCTTCTAGACTTGGAACGGATTGAAATTTATTACATTGATTATAATGGGAAACATGGTTTTGGTTTTTGAACAAACCGGTTTTCGAACAGCCTTCTGGAACGGATTATGGTCGAAAACAAGGTATGACTGTAAATGAATAAATATAAAGAAGAAAAAGAAAAGGGACCTTTTCTTCCTTTTCATGTTGAAAGTTGAAGACTCTGTAAAATCAGTTAACAGTTGTTTTTTTCCCTTGCAGCATGAGTAACAAGCGTCCATATGATTTTGGTGTTTCTAAATAGGGAATGGAAATACGGGATGCTGAAATTTGAACTTTATCCTCCCTAATACAGGCACGACGATTCCTCAACTACTGAACAGCACATCAAACAACCTCTACCTGACCTTTCAGTCTGACATCAGTGTCTCGGCCGCTGGCTTCCATTTGGAGTACACAGGTATGCCGAGAAGCAAGTTGTCTGCAACCTGTCATGTTGTTTGTCGCTTGGCTCTTCTCATGTGAAGAAGAAAAAAATGAGAACCCCAAAAAAACATTAATTTGGGCTTTTATTGATACCTTTTCAAAACAAAATGTGGTCGGGATAAGATGGAAATGGTGAACAAAAAGTTTTTATTTTTTGTAACAGAAACATTATTAAAGACAAAAAAAACTCAAAGTAGAAAGGCTATTTTCCAAACTTTTGTCATGCCACACCTGCCAAAACCAATGAGCGCAAGCGAGGGCTGATGGGATTGATGTTGCGATGCTGTCCTGCGGACGCCTCTTGAAATAAACATGTCCAGTTCGTTGCTTCAAGAGTCCATTTCCTCCACTCTAGCAAGCATGTTGGTGCGAAGCGCAGCTGCACAGCTGTACGCCCAGAAAAACATGCACGGGTTCAAGTTGTGATGCTGATAGTGACAAGCCAAATTGTACTTCACAGCAGGTGAAACTTCCGCCTGAAGTATGTTTGTTAGCCAAGGGAGCAGTCATAGAATTTCTCATGAGGAAATGATCAGACCAGTGTGTACAGTACTAAAAATAAACCAGACCCAAGGTTTACCAATGTAGTTCTTGTATGTTTTTCCTTACATAGAGTATTTACTAGGCGGATATTTTTAATGACTGATATTTTTAGTACAAAAACTGTCACAAGTTTAGCTTAGTAAAGATGGCTCTCTTTCCGGGTTCTCTAATCGTGTGAAAACTGGGTGAAAATGTAAAACAATCCACCATCTGCATTGCATTGTTACAGAGAACAAAATGGGTTTTTAACAGCAGGTCCACATCATTTGAGGTCGATCTCACCAGTGTTGGCCCACCCACGGCCAGCATCTGACTCTTTGCCTGGTTTCATGCGGCTCTTGAATTGCTTTGAACGCTGAACTTTGCAGCATGCCTTTATCATCCCCGTTGTGTACGTGGTAAGGGGCGGTCGGTCGCCAGGGGATCGGAGCTGTGCGGCTCGGACGTCTGCCGCGATGGCAAGTCAGCTCAAATGAACACTTGCAGTATTCTATTTTAGTGATGTCAGAAAGCATTTGCAGTTGGTGAGGAGCTTGTGAGTGATTTCCTCCTATTGTGACAGACTTATGTACTGGTAATGGCATGAGGGCAATGGAATAAGTCTTACGTATACATCATACAGTGTATTTACTGTATGAATGAAAGATACATCTTTTCAACACTTTCCCTTCGTTCTTACAATGAGCACAGACTGGGCTTTGATTTGTAACAATTAAAGATGCATTTTGTCAAATGTGGACAGACTTTTTTTATTAAGATAAGATAAGAAAACGCTGTATCGGTCTGTGGTGGTAAAGAAGGAGCTGAGCCAAAGGGCGAAGCTCTCAATTTACCGCTCGATCTACGTCCCAACCCTCATCTATGGTCACGAGCTATGGGTCGTGACCGAAAGAACGAGATCCCGGATACAAGCAGCCGAAAGTTGCGGCATGCATGCACGCACGCTAAAAATTAGTTTTTAAAAAGGCAACGGAAGCAAAACTGAGTTCGGTTGTACTTTATTTAGCCATTTTACAATGTACTCACGTTTTTCTCTTCACCTCTTACACGCTCACCCTTCACTCATTGGCCGACTGGTACCTGCTAGCGGCGTGCCTTTAGCGTCCTCTTACATGCCCACCCTTCACTCATTGGCGGACTTCCGCATGCCTGTCGTCACTCACGTCCCGCCTTTTCTCTATATAAACAGCGTGTCGGCTCTCAGTCAGGCTTTGGAACTCGGCTCATACACTAGACGCTCCGCATTATAAGGCGTCCTGTCCATTTTGGAGAAAATGTAAGACTTTTAATGGCGCCTTGTGGTCGTGAAAATACGGTAGTTTGTTGCACTGTTGTTCAAGTTTCTGTAATAATGTAAAACGCGAAAATATTTGCAATAGCTCAACATGATCATTTACGACATATGAAGTTTGGTACAGATTTTGGCATGCGTCCTGGAAGTTGACCTGGTTGATTTGCTTTCGCGGGCCACATAAAAGGATGTGGCGGGCCAGCTCTGGCCCCCGGGCCTTGTGTTTGACACTGGTGGTTTAGGCCCGGTGTATAAGAACAGCACAAAAATGCAGCACATATGCTGGTCTCTGCTGGGGATTTTCAGCAGCACCATTCTGCCTCTCATTCTGTGTTTTTTGGGCTGGCCAATTGTGCCAAAATATTACTACAAGTGTAGGTTTACCTCATTCATTGCACCCATCTAACATCTAACGTCTCATGTATTTCTTCATTGGGTGGTTGCGTGTGCTTTTTTTAAAGGCTACATCTCCTATGATTGAACGCACCATTGATAGGTCACGACAGTAGCCATGTTTACAGTCGTCAACTCACCGCTAGCACTTGATTCAAGCCGACAACTCTTGGGAACATTTGACGAAGAGCTTTTATTCTTTTGCACGTTTATCTTCTATTTTTAATAATAGCTTGCTTAGGTGCTGGGGCTTTCGTGGCTCAGATGGTCCTTGCACAAACTGTCAATGCAATGTGCGAAGTGTGAAAGTTCTGCTGAGATGAATAGATTGGACAGTATACGCTACATCATAGCCTAACATTTGGATATCGTTGCATCCCTACTCATAAGCAGGTGTTGGATCCTACATGGTGCAGAAGAATGATTGTTGCCTACATGTATGTTGTGCCTCTTTCCTAAGCAATAGGTTTGGATTCGTGCCCCGAACCGCAGCCCCCAACTAACGGCCACAAAGTGGGAGACCGCTACACTGTCGGCGACATGGTTTCCTTCCAGTGCGACGAAGGCTTCTCGCTACAGGTATGTGAAAACATTCTGTGTGAGCAAAGTGGTACCAATGCAGCTTACTATGATAAGCAAATCACATGCCACCTGCCCAGAGTGACAATTGCAGTAAATAGCCTAAATCACTCATCTTTCAGGACAGCATTCCAAAGTGCTTTCCTCCATCTGTGAGTGAGTGAGTGAGTGAGTGAGTGAGTGAGTGAGTGAGTGAGTGAGTGAGTGAGTGAGTGAGTGAGTGAGTGAGTGAGTGAGTTTGGTCTTGTGATGCTTGGAAGTTGAGCCCTTGGGCACTCTGAGGTCATTTTCAGTCAACACCCAAGTGGAAATATGAATTAAAAAATAAATACATAAACTGGTGTAGTTTGAATGAAATATACACGTATGTCAACTTTGATTTAATATATGTAATATAGCTGTAAAAAAAAAATGCATGAACATTTTTTCACATAAGGGGGTATTTTCGCCCATGTAGGTTTTGTTCTAGAGGAGTTTCACTGTATGTATATATATATATATATATATATATATATATTGAACCCATGACCTAACCAGGCGACCACTGTGCCGCCCTGTATTGTATTGTACTGTATCCATTTACATTTTTGCTACGAATAAGACTGTAGATTGCAAAATGTCTGTTTACTTCGAATACCAGGAAAAAAAAAATGTCATTTTAATGCTTCATTTCTTCGTGTTTGGAAATTATAAATTGCATTTTTGTGTTTTCCCCAAACAGGGTAATGCATATATTACGTGCATGCCTGGTCCTGTGAGAAGGTGGAATTACCCTGTACCATTATGCTTAGGTAATGTATTTCACTCATTTGATATTCAAGAGCATCAAAAACCGTGTTTCGTCTTTCCTGTCCATGTTTATATTTGCTCAACAGGAGTACAACCTTAAAGAGGACTTTTAATCATGTTAGGGAAAGTAATAAGAGCACTATGCCTTCATGGTCGCCAACATTTTGGCTGTGTGGGCCCTGAAGGTTGAAGTTATGAATTCTCGACTTTCCCGCCAGTTGAAAATCAATCAGGTTTTTTTTTTTTCACCATCTCAGTATTTTTGTATTTCTGATACCCTCGATGAGCATCGATATTCTGCCCTGCACACGGCTACTTTCTCAGATGTCGGTTGCCGCACTGACAGATTCTACATATTGATAACCAAACCCTTCACTCACTTTCGACGTCCGGCCTTTACAATCCCTCAGATGACATAACTTCACAAACACGCAAATGAACACACGGGAACACAGAAAACGCGTTCCTTTTGTATATGTTCTGTCCCTGCAAGTACTGGCATTAGTTGACAGAAGGACCCGTATAAGAACTTTGTCTTGTCTTTGTCTTTGTTTGACCTCTTTCCCATACTTTCTTGCTGATATCGGTTTCTAGCCATTTACCACAGACAGTAAACGAGCCGTTCTTATATCGGGAAAGAAAAGAAAGAGGCTTTACTTCCAAGTTCACATTGATTCCTCCTCGAACTGCAATCACTCCTCACCTAGGCGTTTACGTAAAGAGCCGAGCTGTTGCCCCATGGGAGGGTGGCGAGTGAAAAAATGACAAAACAAAGAAAGGACGCCGATGCGTGGAGTGGATGTCGCTCTCAGTTTTCAGCCATCTTTGATGCTGTCGTGTTATGGGCGACTCGTTTCATTGTTATTCACCAAGCAGGCAATGCTGTTCTTCTGAGTCTTTGGGGCATAGTCCACGTGGGTTTTTAATGTCAGAGATGTCGACTGCCCCCCCTACCACGGAACCATCCTGCAGAGAATTGACATGTTCTCTCTCCTCGGTTGGTCTCCCTCAGCTCAATGTGGCGGCTCCATGTCCGATTTCAGCGGCGTCATCCTCAGCCCGGGATTTCCAGGGAATTACCAGAGCAGCCTGGACTGCAGCTGGAGAGTTCGACTTCCCGTTGGCTTTGGTCTGTCACACTGACGGTCACTGCCCCCTCAGTTCCTACGCCTCTTCCTTATTTTGTGACCTCTCTTTAGTGTGCTTCCTTGTATGCAGTCTTCGAAAATCAAGTTACCAGATCCCTATCAGATAGATTCACTGTCGGTCCTTTAGAGTGACTTTTCAAAAAGCTGGAATTGAGAACATCTTATTGGGCTATTGACCTCAGATCAAGTGGGATGAAATTGCCCTATCAATGTATAACCTCGGCCCTACTTTTTTAATTTAAGATTGTGGCAGCAGTTTGAGGATACAACAGTGTAACAAGATTTAGTCACTACTTCTTATCAATACTTTTTCATTGATAAACCATTCGTGAAACCCCAAGACAGATGTAAACGGTACCTGTCACGTTGATTTTTGTGGATCTGGCCTCACAGTGTGACTTGGATTCCATTTTCTTACTTTAACTCTTACGTTCTGCTTTTTTCAGGCATCCATCTGCAGTTTTTGAACTTCTCCACAGAGCCCGTTCATGACTACCTTGAAGTGCGCAGCGGAACTTGGAGACTGCAACCGTGATCGATCGCTTCAGTGGCTCACTGGTACCCAACTCCCTGTTCAGCACCACCCATGAGACGACGCTCTTCTTCCACAGCGACTACTCCCAAAACAAGCCCGGCTTCAACATTGTCTATCAAGGTAAGGTCAGGAAAGTACGCCCATAACGCCACTCCTCTGTGAAGTCCCGAAAAGAAAGAAAACGCCATCCATGCGCATTAACCACACTCTGCACTCGACTTGTGCTGGGCATGAAAATAGAGCCAGAAACACATTTTGATGGGCCCAAAATGGTACACGTCCATATCATGCTGGAGCAGTGGGCAGCTTTCAAGTGCTTTGCTCTTTGCTGATCAGGAATCAACCAGTAGGGCAATTCAGTCTCAGTCCACATTCTAAACCACATCTTCAGAAACAATCAAATGTATGGTTACGACATGTTCCATGTGTTTGTTCTAAAGGTATTGATTGCTTGAGACACATTTGGAAGAAAAAAAAAATGGGACGCAGCCTTTCATTTCAGTCGGTCTAAAATGATTGCGGCTATCACTCTGTGCCTGATTAAAGTTTGAATCACTAATAATCGCAAATTAAAATTTGAGTTCAACCAAATTGTCCATGATATGTCTCTCACAGTGCAGTCTGTTAGTTCTTGACAATTATATTTTGACAGTTACCGTAATTTCCGCCCTATAGAGCGCACCTGATTATAAGCCGCACCCACAACATTTTTAGAGGAAAACCAATTTTGTACATACACAAGCCGCACCCGTATATAAGCCGCATGTGCCCACATTAAAACATGTCAACGTATTTACAAAGAAAGAGAGAGTTTTCAAAGTTTTAATCATATAACTTAACAATAATAATAATCTAACTTTCTTCCCAAACGGTGCCTGTGACGCGGCAGTAAAACGCTAGCAACATGGTAACAACACGCTAGCAACAGAATAGCAACACAGTATAACAGGTCTGGTCAAAGAACATAGCGGTACTTGTAAAAATGACGGTGAGTCGTCTTCATCTTCCTCCTGTGAACTGAAGCCATCGAAGTCACCGTCCTCGGTGTCGGAATTAAACAGTGTCATAAAGACCGGTCTTAATCTTACCTTTTCTACTCGAGCGCCCCCTGGCGGCCGTTAGAAAAATGACACAAATTGGCCGCGTCACTGAATAAGCCGCAGGGTTGAAAGTTTGGGAAAAAGTAGCGGCTTATAGTCCGGAATTGACGGTAGTTGAAAATTATTTATTCCGTCCACTTTTCTGCCTGTTCCTATATTTTGACCAACTCTTTAATTTGACAAACTGTTTAACAGCATACGAGCTCCAAAGATGCCCGGATCCACGTCCTTTCCGTAATGGCGCAGTGATCGGCCAAGACTTCAGTGTGGGGATGACCATTACTTTTGAGTGCCTCCAGGGTTACACTTTGCTCGGGGAGCCTTCACTCACTTGCCTGCATGGAGTCAGCAGAAACTGGAATCACCCCATACCTCGCTGTGAAGGTGATTGGCAAGCATCAGTGGATAAACGCTCTTTTTGTCATCATTACCAACTGCAGCCACCGACTTGTCGTCCTGAATGTTTCTTGCGCTCACGAGGCATCTCAAACGCTTTAACCACCCACGTAGCACATGTTCATTGCACTATAAATGGATACAGCCCATTAAATTGATATACGAACCATTTGCAAATCTTTATGGCAAAGCCAATCAAGTCTAGTAAATGTCAAGGTGAATCCTCTCACACTGCCCGGGGTTAATTTGTCAGGACTTCCCCTAATCTTCTTCAGTGATCCCATGAAACACACAAGCACTTTTATGGTTTACAACATAGTTTGGTGTTTTGAGGAAAGTGTGGGTAAACCACTTTCCCCTTGTTCTATATCATGCCACATTAGCAGCCCCTTACAGAGAGGCCGTTACAGACGGACTTTTTTTCCGTCTTTATACCAGCTTGCCGTCCTATATCCAATGGGGGGCTTGAAATCAACCTGTCAATTTTAATAATTGCCAGTGTGTGATTGTTTAACCCTTGTGGCAAATTCGTCCCATTTTTGGACTGTTGACAGTCCAAAAATAGATCAAAGGCAACGTTATGAAAACGTCATTGAAATCGCTCAAACTTGTCCAAAAACAGGTGAAAATTAATTGTCAAGTTTTAAAAAAAAAGTCAAAATATGTTTTTCAGAATGATTTATTTATTGACATTTGAAAATGGCCTGGAGGAAAAACAGTCCCATAACGGGCCATGTTTTCCCCACCCACACCCCCCCATTCTAAATGCCACTTTTCCACGTCTTCTTGATGCACTGTACCCCGGATGTTTGACCGTGCATTTTTCGCAATTTGGCGCTGAATCTCTTCACAAGCGGTCCAACTACATGTGAAAACCATTTTGGGGCACTTGAGAGTAATCATGCAATAATACAGCAGATGGCGCTATATTTCTTCATGATTTATTAACATGTTGAAGGCTCGAACTTGTCCAGACTGAATATTCCAAATTGAATGTTTTTTATATATATATATGCAGATGATAGTTACTTTTACCCAAAGCACAATACTGCTTTTTATTGCTTTTATTGTCCAAAGAGGGCGTCTAAAAGAAATAAATATATAACAACTATATATGAATGGATAGGCCTGACGCCACTGAACAGTTTGAGTGGTGGAGAGAAAAAAAATATTCAGAAATGACTTTGATATTACACTTTAAAGCCAAGATGCCATAATTGAACGTTTGATGACGCACAGACCTACAACCTAGGCCCACACCCTTTTGGTGTCAAAACCTATTTGAGTTGCAACTCTGACATCGCCATGCATCTCGTTATCTTAGTGCGACGAGTTATACCGCCTGAAAGAATTCAGACACACACATGTTGATTTTCTGTCAATCCTGCCCAAAAGTGACAAGCGAGTACCGACTCTGCTCTGAGGCCTTCGATGCTCCCAATTTACTAAGGAACCAGTGCAAAAGCAGCAATTTTCTGTTGGACTACAATTTTTACGTTTTGTCTTTAATCGAGAAGAAACATTCTCTCCAGGGCAGTGCTTTGGCTTTGAGTCCAAGTTCAATGTTAGAGTTACTCTCTATTAGGACTATGACAGAAACATTTTAATATTGGAACTACTCTGAGTCATCATGTTCCCAGCAACCGGTGCCACGCAACCCCTGCAGTGGCTTTCCGACAACTGCTTACGATACTCCAAACCTCCTTGAAAGCCTAATAGCATGCTGCTGTGGTTATTTTGTCAAAATCATTACCAATATGACTGTAATACCAAATACATTTGTCTTGAACTTACAGCTCTCTGTGGCGGGAATGTAACATCAATGAACGGCACCATTTACTCTCCTGGACACCCGGCTGAATACCCCCACTTCCAGGACTGCATGTGGACTGTCAGAGTACCTCCCGGCTATGGCATCGATATCAAATTTTCCATTATCGATACTGAACCAATCTACGACTATATCACTGTGTGGTAAGTACTCTCTTGCTTCCTCCTTTTCTTTCTCTGGTCTCATCTCATGTCTCTTAGTCGCAATGCTCCTAGCTCCTCCCTCCTCAAAACTCTGAGCGTGACCAGGAAGTTGTTCTCATGCCGTTACATGAACTCATTCACTCCCAAAGACGTTTTTATACGTCTTTTCAGACTTGGTTTCGAATTGGCTGGTACTGAATGAGTTAAGAAGCATCCCATTTGTCTTAAATGCATGTCGAGGTGTGACGACCAAGCATCGAGGAGCTTCCACGGCTATCTTAAATCAAGGGACGTCTGTTATTGGCGTAACCCTTACGCTACTAGCGTAAGGTTTTTTAGCCTTCGAGAGCTAACTAGGCCATCGAGGACTACGAAGCGTCCCGTGGCTCGACGGACATTCAAATAAACGAACGTTTCCTCGTTTACTTGTTATCATGCTAAAAACAGCCACGGGACGCTTCGTAGTCCTCGATGGCCTAGTTAGCTCTCGAAGGCTAAAAACCTTACGCTAATTAGCGCTCCAGTTAGCCTTAAACCAGTGTGGTGGTTGCTGTTGCCGTTTCCGAATGAACCAGTAGAGGTCGCTGTTGGATAAGACTTTGTTGTAGTGAATGTCTTCGCGAGGCTGGAGCAGAGAAAGTTATTTCGTATAACGCAAAAGGTTGTTCGTCGTATGGGGGGCAGGAGAATGGGAATTGTGTTAATGCATGAACATTTTTTCACATAAAGGGGTATTTCCACCCATGTAGGTTTCGTTCTAGAGGAGTTTCACCGTATTCAATTCAAAGGAAGATACATCGTAAACAAACACTTGGCTGTACGTCTGCTGTGGCATAGTAGTATATTCTCGACGGTGATTGGCTGTCGCTGACACAACGTTGCTGAAGAAGCAAAAGGAGGAGGAAGAGAGGAAGAAGATTACAAAGAGAAAGAAGAAGATCCGCTGGTCGTAAAAAAGATCTGGTGCTAAAATAGCCGTGACGAACTCGAACACAGAGGTGATGACGCACAGTTAAAATAACGCTGAGAGATTGACGGCGTGAAGATTACACTTTTGATTCGGCTTGAAAAAATTACGAACCGGCCATGGCGGGCGGGTGACTCGGCTGTCCACCTCTGGAAAAAAAAAATTCCTGTCACCCAGTACCTGTCATGTCTTTTTCAAAACCTGCTGTGAAGAGAAAATGTTGGTGACAAGAACAGACAGTTTCAAGAAAAACAGGAGACTATTTTTTATTTTTATTTTTTTTTAACCGAGGGCACTCAGACGTATCTTGACTGCACAGAGAAGTTGCCATGCCCAAAAAAAAAAAAAAAAACAAAAACAAAAAAAAACAGACGTCATTACTCAACAAGACATGCAAAGTACCAGGGAGACAAGAGAGAGGACAAGGTCACCGATCTGAACCATTAATGCCCTGAACTGTTCATAAGATTCAGAAGATTGAATATGTTTTTCTGAATACTTGAATCCCTTTTTTGATGCAACCCACACAGACTCATAATCTATCTCCATCGGCCCCTACACAAGTTGCGTTTGAGACCCTTGCCCTGAACTGTCTGATGTTCACACAGCACAAGAATAAATGAGTGCTATTTCTCCGATAACCGTCACTCATTTCTCTCCTTGACTTCTCTCGAAGACTCTCTGTGGTTTAGTCAATCTCAGAAAACCTTGAAACTGCCTGCATGTTCGACAACAGATATGTCTGCAAGCATCTATAGGATAACCATTTATTGTGTGGGAAGAGGCAATAGCTGCAAAGTGCTGCTTTCAAGGATATTTATATACCCATCCATCCATCCATCTTCTAATCGGCTTATCCTCACAAGGGTTGCATGTGTGCTGGAGCCTATCCCAGCCGTCTTCGGGCAGTAGGCGGGGGGGACACCCGAAACTGGGTTGCCAGCCAATCGCCAATCACAGGGCACACATAGGCGCTAACAATCACACCTGGGGATAATTTAGAGCGTTCCATTAACCTGCCATGCATGTTTTTGGAATGTGGGAGGAAACCGGAGTACCCGGGGAAAACCCACGCAAGAACGGAGAGCTTTGCCTACAGTCATGGATACAATCTGGTAATGACAGCAATGTCTGAGTTATCACAACTGTTAAACTCAGAAAAGGTGCTGCAGAAAGTACTTTGGACTCCTCTCAATTCTTGCTTTGACCCCAACAATCACAGGTCGCTCCTCTCAAACGTTTGTCTCCATAAATCCCCATCACCATCACATGTCGCTGACATTTCACAACT
Source organism: Hippocampus mohnikei (assembly GCA_026261675.1). Classification (NCBI taxonomy): domain Eukaryota; kingdom Metazoa; phylum Chordata; class Actinopteri; order Syngnathiformes; family Syngnathidae; genus Hippocampus; species Hippocampus mohnikei. Next base: position 898,938 of record JAKGUB010000556.1, read on the forward strand.
GCGCCACTTGTCACTTCCACTTCTTTTGAACACTTGTCGACGGACCAGGAGAAATCCCTGTAATTTGGGCCGCAAGTCCATCTCTCAAACTCCGCTGATGCCCAAGAGAAGTTTCATACCAGACAGCCCCCAAAAAAATCATTTTATGTCAAAGCAAGATGCATTTTAATGTGATTGTGTTCTATGCACGATGATGCGGGTGAGGTCAAAGGTCAAAGACAATTTAAATGTGTGAGTACAAAACAGTTTAGGACTGAAATGGTCACTCAGCTTCAAGTATATTTGCATACACACTGCAGTTTGTCACATTTTTTAAAGACAGAACCCCCAAAAAATATCTATAATGTCTTTTCAAAATTCATTCAATTTACAATTAGTTTTTGTTGATCCGATCACGTGAAATATTTTCTGCATGCGCTAGACCAGGGGTGCCCATTTCGTCGATCGCGATCGACCCGTAGGTCGCGGACTGGTCCCAAGTCGATCGCGAGAGGTGGAAGGGGGCGGGGGGGGAGTCTGGTTTCGGTTTCAGGTTTATTGTTATTGAATTTTATTTACCTGTCAATAACAGATGGTATCCCAATTTTGTCCGTCTGGTATCACATGTTGGGTGTGTCTTAACCTCCATGGCAGAGACTCCGTCGAAACCCCTGAGACCGATTCACCGAACCCCTTGGGGTTCGATCGAACCCAAGTTAAGAACCACTGATTTAGATCATTGAGAAATTCCAATCCAATATATAGGCTATATCGGTTGCATTATCATTGTTATTTTTTTCTGCATTTTGGATATGCCTGGTTAGCAGACCAGCTCCTATATTTTGAGCAACAGAATTTCTGAATGTTTTTGCACCCACAAACCTTTAGGAAATCAATGCCTTGGTGCCTTATTTGTATACCTTGTCTCTCTTTCCCTTTAAAATGTCCACATCACCCATCACGATTCCGCTTACTTTGCAGGGATGGACCCGACCAAAACTCGCCTCAGATCGGTCAATTCAGCGGCAGCTCTGCGCAGGACTCGATATCCACGAGCGCCAATCAGATCCTCATCAAGTTCCACAGTGACTTCAGCACTAGCGGCTTCTTTGTGCTGAATTATTACGGTAGTTCGCCCTTTCGTACCGCAAAGCGAAGACCTTATTTGACACTCTTCACATGTCCCTTTCCAATTAGATCTTCAGTTCGACGACACAGTTCATTAAAAAAAAATAATGAAAAAAGTGCAGGAGATCCAACATTTCTTTCTCAACCATCACCATTTTTAGCATTTGATTCAGTCATTACAGTATTTTCACGACCATTGGGCGCACCGTGTTGTAGGGCGCAGTCTCAGTAACGGGTGCTATTTCTGTAATTTACACGTACACAAAACGCACTGTATTATTGGGCGCAGCCAGGCGTGGTAAAACATACGCCAGCTTAAACATACGGCCTGCATGCACGCACGCTAAAAACACGTTAGCTTGAAGCATAGCGTAGCATGCTAAGACATGCTAAAAACACGTTTTTAAAAAGGCAACGGAAGCAAAACTGAGATCGGTTGAACTTTATTTAGCCATCTTACAATGTACTCACGTTTTTCGATCAATCGTCACCCAGAAATCCATCAAAGTCCTCATCTTCTGTATCCGAATTGAACAATTGTGCAAGTACCGGTAGTCCATCAAAAACGCCGGGTTCCCTCTCATTGTCAGAGTCACTCTCATTGCCATGTGGCTCCACAGAAATGATGCGCGCCAGTTACACGCCCACCCTTCACTGATTGGCCGGCTGCTTTCCCGCATGCCTGGCCTCACTCACGCCTGCCTTTTCTCTATATAAACAGCGTGTCGGCTCTCAGTCAGGCTTTGGAACTCGGCTCATACACTAGACGCTCCGCATTATAAGGCGTCCTGTCCATTTTGGAGAAAATTTAAGACTTTTAATGGCGCCTTATGGTCGTGAAAATACGGTATGATCCAAATCAAGATTCGCTGATGACGAGTGTGCCCTCCCCCCCTACAGCTTACCAACTGAGAACATGTCAGCCGCCCCTTCCTGTTGCCAACGCCACTGCTCTAACCGATGACGACCACTTTGAAATAGGTTTGTCTCATCGTGGCCGTGGTTGAAATGTTGAGGTCCAAAATGTGTATGTCTTTTTCTTTGTTTGTTTTTTTGTAAAGTTACTTTCCACTTTTTACCCTGTCATCTACCTATTTTTATTATATGTCAGTGTGGGGAAGTGGAAATGAAACTGCTCGTCACTTTGTATGAAATGCCTCAAGCGTGGACATCGATCTTCATTATCGAATGTGTTGGTGATGGCTGTCGTGGTGGTGTGAAGGAAGCAAGCATGTGCTTGTGTCTTGTGGGAGATGGATGTTTCTGCTATTCATGTTCTTTCTATACGTAGCCTTGACCTGTGTGTGTCTGTGCGTGTGTGTCCCCCTTAAAGGAGACATTATTCGCTACTCATGCCTGCCAGGCTTCACGTTGGTTGGGAGTGAGATTCTGACCTGTCGACTTGGAGAGCGGCTTCAGATGGATGGACCCCCACCAGTCTGTCAAGGTTGGTTCTTCTTTTTTTTTGTCTGAGTCTCTTTTTATATTATTAACAATGCGTCAGGTCAAATACACTCGCGCTGTGCGTGCACGACTGACAAGAACGAATTCAAATGAGCTTGAGAAACAGTTCGTAGTTGTTTTGCGTGTGTTCGTGTGGTATGTGTAAACATACTTCATCTGCCTGCCGAGGTTGACCGCAGTTTGCAGCACCTCTCCTCATGCATCGTTCAACAGACAATGACCTGCCTGGGTTTCTTTTTGGATGAGATATGGCATCAGCAGCTCTGAATTCACTGACACTAGATCAGTGTTGCACTGTAAAATTATCAAAAAAAGAAGGGCATTCTACATAAGAGTCTTAACCCTTGTGCAGTATCTGTCCCAAATTTGGACATTTTTGGACAGTCAGACAGTTGTACACACAGCCAGAGTGTGAAAAATAACCCTACGAAGCTGAAATTTCCATAGGATGTCAAAAGGGGTCAAAGTTCAAAATGACAGCAAGCTGGACATTTTTGAACATTGCAGTTGGTATATATGACATTGTAACAAATTTGGAATACCTTGATAGTAGAAATCCCAAATTTGGCATATTGACGCCCATTATAAATTCAAATTTCCAATAGACTGTAAAACTGGTGTTTTATCACGCATTTTTCTCAATTTCTGCACAAATCACATCACCGGCGGCTCACCAATACTATCAAAGCTTGAGAATTGTGGTAGTGAGTTTTACCTCACTCTCCACGAGATGGCGCTTTAGCCTAAGATATCATCTTCGTGCCGACTCTTTACGTCATTGAGAGTACTTCCAGTTCGTCATTTTCATTCGAATAAACGGTGTAGTTTGTTGCGAGAGGTCTATTTGCATCTATGTGTGTGGATATGATCGTTTGTGCACGTCACATAGAACAGTACTGAGCAAAGACATCGAAGCAGTATTTTTCCGCCATTTGTGCACATTTGAATGTGAGGTCGTGCGCGTCTCTTGCAGAGACGTCACCCAGACAGACTCAACTTCCTGGTGTCAACTCTTAAGATGTCCCACCCGCGTATGTTGCACATAAATTACATTGGTTTGCACGTGCACGCTCGCGCGCGCGCAAAACAATGTAATGCAGTTTGTAAAGCATTGCTAGCTGGGTGTTTTTGGAAAATCAGGTGTTATTTTTGAAAATCGACTTTTGAATTGGTCAAACTGTTATGCAATGCACGTCCCGGCCGTGTGGGCTCGTAATGAACGTGGCGCGCGACTACGCGCGTTCACGTGAAGCGCGCTCAGCACAGGCGAAACAGCCACGTTTAGGAGTGTACTTACGGCCATTTGAAATGATGGGCTCATCAGTCTTTTTCTCGTCTTCACGCCAGTAGATCGCGCACTCACAATGTGCATTTGTGCACGGGCATGCCCAGTGCCCTGATTGATTGGCATGATTGGCTTGTTTGAGGGTGCAGCACGCGCAAACTCAGCAGCGTAACGATAGTTACTGGCTGGACGTTGTTTTGAAAATCAAGTGTTATTTTTTGAGAATCGACTTTTACATTTATCGAGCGGTTCAGAAGATGAATGAATGAATGAGTTTACATTTGTTTATGCACGTAAACACACCAACACTGCAACTGCAGCTGCACAGCAGCCGGTGCAGCAGCTGCAGGAAGAGGACATGCGAGAAAAGAAAGCAATACGTATAGCTTTGCGAAAAACCGCTTCATGCTTGAATTATTGTGGCAGATGTGGAAAGGCCAATCCGCCACAAACACACTACAACCATTTGTTCTGATTGTAAAAAAAAAAAAAAAAAAGTTTTGTGTTTGTTTTTCGTTTTTGTTATCAAGTTTGCATATTAGTTGCTGGTTGTTTTGTTTGTTTGTTATAAAGTATGTTACTTCAACATTTTTCATAGTTTTGTGACTTTTATACTTTTCAAGGTTCTAATTACCATGTACAACATTTTTCACTCTGATATCTATATAAACGCTATACACAATATTGGACACATAGAGTTAGAGTTACTTATATAGAGTCATAACCCAATACTCATTTTGTTATTCAAGAAAAAAGTAATGCAAACTATATATGTATGGCTAGATCTAATGCCACTGAACATTTTGAAAGTGAAAAAAATTCAAAAGTGAAAAAAAGTTGTCACACCTCAAAGCACAACCCAATTTGGGACAAATATGTTTGATGTCACATTTTTTTTAAATGGCCATTACAGAAAAAAACAGGCATGAAATACAATTCTGTTCCTGCGGTTTGGTGACATATTCAAGGCTCTATTTATGTCATATGCAAGATTTGGACTGGGTGGGTTTTTATTTACATATGCAGCATAGTGACTATGTGATTGACACACTCCTGCTGCTGCGGCTCATAGAGGCGCCAAATATAAATAAATAAATAAATAATGATATGTATGTCTTGGCCTGATGCCACTGAACATTTTGAAAGTTGAAAGTGAAAAAAATTCAAAAGTGAAAAAAGTTGTCACACCTCAAAGCGCAACCCAATTTGGGACAAATATGTTTGATGTCACATTTTTTTAAAAATGGCCATTACAGAAAAAAACAGGCATGAAATACAATTCTGTTCCTGCGGTTTGGTGACATATTCAAGGCTCTATTTATGTCATATGCAAGATTTGGACTGGGTGGGTTTTTTATTTACATATGCAGCATAGTGACTGTGTGATTGACACACACCTGCTGCTGCGGCTCATAGAGGGCGCCAAATATAAATAAAGAAATAAATAATGATATGTATGTCTTGGCCTGATGCCACTGAACATTTTGAAAGTTGAAAGTGAAAAAAAATTCAAAAGTGAAAAAAGTTGTCACACCTCAAAGCGCAACCCAATTTGGGACAAATATGTTTGATGTCACATGTTTTTAAAAATGGCCATTACAGAAAAAACAGGCATGAAATACAATTCTGTTCCTGCGGTTTGGTGACATATTCAAGGCTCTATTTATGTCATATGCAAGATTTGGACTGGGTGGGTTTTTATTTACAGATGCAGCATAGTGACTGTGTGATTGACACACTCCTGCTGCTGCGGCTCATAGAGGGCGCCAAATATAAATAAATAAATAAATAATGATATGTATGTCTTGGCCTGATGCCACTGAACATTTTGAAAGTTGAAAGTGAAAAAAATTCAAAAGTGAAAAAAAGTTGTCACACCTCAAAGCGCAACCCAATTTGGGACAAATATGTTTGATGTCACATTTTTAAAAATGGCCATTACAGAAAAAACAGGCATGAAATACAATTCTGTTCCTGCGGTTTGGTGACATATTCAAGGCTCTATTTATGTCATATGCAAGATTTGGACTGGGTGTTTTTTTATTTACATATGCAGCATAGTGACTGTGTGATTGACACACTCCTGCTGCTGTGGCTCATAGAGGGCGCCAAATATAAATAAATAAATAAGTAATGATATGTATGTCTTGGCCTGATGCCACTGAACATTTTGAAAGTTGAAAGTGAAAAAAAATTCAAAAGTGAAAAAAGTTGTCACACCTCAAAGCGCAACCCAATTTGGGACAAATACTGAGAACGTGACAAACTGTATTACTGCACAAGGGTTAAACATACCAATGTATGTTTAATCAATTGAAGCAACAAACTGGACATAACGTAACAGTATGAGTTATTGGCACTGAAAACGTCTTGTGCAAAAAGCAAACTGTTGTTACTGCTTCATTGTAATGCCAGTGTGTACCGTAATTTCCTCACTATAGAGCGCACCTCATTATAAGCCGCACCCACTCCATTTTTAGAGGAAAACCAATTTTGTACATACACAAGCCGCACCCGCGTATAAGCCGCACGTGCCCACATTAAAACATGTCAACATATTTACAAAAAAAGACGGTACACAGAGAGAGTTTTCAAAGTTTTAATAATATAACTTAACAATAATAATAATTAGAGCTGTCAAACGATTACAATATTTAATCTAATTAAAAACTCAACTGTCATAATTAACTCAAATTAACTAAAAATTAATCGTGATTACCGTAATTTCCGCACAATTGAGCGCACCTAATTATAAGCCGCACCCACTACATTTTTAGAGGAAAACCAATTTTGTCCATACACAAGCCGCACCCGTATATAAGCCGCATGTGCCCACATTAAAACATGTCAACATATTTACAAAGAAAGACGGTACACAGAGAGAGTTTCCAAAGTTTTAATATAACTTAACAATAATAATAATAATAATATAACTTTCTTCCCAAACGGTGCCTGTGACGCGGCAGTAAAACGGTAGCAACATGCTAACAACACGCTAGGAACAGAATAGCAATGCGTCATATGCCTTTCTTTTTGCATTTTCCATGATGAGGGTATGTTCACGCTAATTTAATTGATGCACAAGACAAGAAGTTGCAGCACGCAGAGAACATGCAAACGCCACGCGGGAAGGCCAGAGCCCAGAATCGAACCCACGACATCTGCACTGTGAGGTGGACGTGCTAACCAGTCAACCACCCTATACAGTATGTTATGATGAAAACTATGCATTTTTGAAAATTGAAGTTTCTCATATACAGTTCTATATTATATATGGGAGACAAATGCAGGAAAATACAGTTTGGATCCACTTCTTACCCACCTTGAGCTTGATACTAAAATAACCTATTTTCGAGTTGTTTGCTGCGTGTGACACTTTCATGGATCACCTCATTACTGTCATCAAGAATTCATCACTTTTTTTCTTTTATTGGATATGCTCTGTCCCCGCGCCACCTCTTACGCAAAGCTAATTGCTCTCATTGGGACATCTTAAGTTGAATGTAATTTGAGTTGACCTGCTATTCACATCCAGAAGGCTGCCGTAGCCGCGTTGTAAAGGGACCATTTCCTGTCAGCAGCTTGCTGATAAGGGAGGCGCAAATAATTATCCTCTGCTTTGTTTTCAGTTAAGACTTCTATTATTTCCATTTCGTGCATAAAGGTTAGCATGAAACGGCCCATTGGTGTTCACATTTGCAAGTGTTCACTTCTACAGCATTCCGAGGAAATCACAATGTCCCATGACTGGTGAGCTCTTTTCGGAACAGGCCCATAGGCTTACTCATGGGGCGCTTGGGGGCCGCCTGATGCTCGCAGGCACCATATTGGTGACCCCTGCCCTACAGTATGTCCGAATCACATCTTTTCTGAATGTTGGCTCAAAAACGGACACGTATTGAATATCTGCCAATATACGCCATCAAAGCAAGCCTGGCATGATCAACGTACATCGATTAAAAGCCCAAAACGCCTGACTGTGACTCAGATGTGCTAAACACATGCAGCATAACGCTGCCCGTAAAAAAACAGGTTTTGCAGCTCAACCCTCAAGTTGATTATCGCCGTCTTAATTAAAACGTTGTTTATAGCAACATCAACCATGTTTCATTTGACATATTTTAATTATTCATAAAACATTTTTGTTCTTGTTACCTCTGTGGCCTATTTGGGCTTCACTGCGCAGAATAAATGCAGAGTTGGGGAAAGTTTGGTTTCTTTGAGGGAACGGCTGATGAGCATTGACTATTTTTTTATTACTTTACAGTCATTTGAAGACCAGTAAACAAATTATGCAAATGTGATGCGATTCGATTCTGCCTCCAGTCGACAAGCACATGAAGACATCTTGTCAAATCTTTCCAAACAAACAGTTATGATCATCGATCGCTTCCTCTATCTACCAACAAAGAAGCAGGAAAAGGTGCAAACAGACCAAAAACGTTTGCAAAAGACAAGGAACACAAAAAAAAAATGCTTGTGACATCAAAGGACAAAACAATCCAATGCACACGTACAAACCAAGAATACACAACAAGAAAATTCTTACATAAAAAGTATTCTATAGCCTGGCGAAAATCGATGAGGCAATATATCAAGGATGTCGAGAAAATTAAGCACCTGGAGAGAGAGAGTTCTGAGCAGGGCTAATAATCTGACCGCCAGTTGGCGGTGTGGCCGAGCTTTTAAAGCGGCAGAATAACGATGACCATGATAAGAGACAGGTGCGGCTCTGGAGGGAACACACTCCAAACCCGCCGGACACTATCAATGCAACGATTTGACCCAAAGCAATCACTTTTTTTGAGCAATATAATTCAATATGATAAAAGCGATTCCAATACGGTATTTTGAGACGTCATTTTGTTCTAGTAAGAATGTTTTTTTTGGGGGGGGTTCTGGAAATAAGCCAATACTATAGTCAAGGTAACTCTAAATAAACAACAGACACATTTTCATTGGATTCCATTTCAAAACCAATTCAGCTTTACTGATTTTGTAATGTAAAAAAACAACAACAAAAAACCATGAAGATACCCGAACAGACTAGCTCTTTTCATATTCTACCATAAACAAAGTGCAAGAGAACAAGCGGAAAATGTTGAATCCTCTGTCCCTGCAGCTTGAGTTGACATGTGTCCGTTCTTATTTTGGTGCGTCAAATACATGATACAGTATATTACCGTAAATTCCGGACTATAAGCCGCTACTTTTTTCCCAAATTTTCAACCCTGCGGCTTATTCAGTGATGCGGCCAATTTGTGTCATTTTTCTTATGACCGCCAGGGGGCGCTCGAGTAGAAAAGGTAAGATTAAGAGCGGTGGAATCTATGCGTGGAGGAAGACTGCAACTTCTTGTCTTGTGCATCAATTAAATTAGCGTGAACATACCCTCATCATGGAAAATGCAGAAAGAAAGACATGTGACGCATTGCTATTCCGTTGCTAGCGTGTTGTTAGCATGTTGCTACCGTTTTACTGCCGCGTCACAGGCACCGTTTGGGAAGAAAGTTATATTATTATTATTATTAAGTTATATTATTAAAACTTTGAAAACGCTCTCTTTCTTTGTAAATATGTTGACATGTTTTAATGTGGGCACGTGCGGCTTATATGCGGGTGCGGCTTGTGTATGTACAAAATTGTTTTTCCTCTAAAAATGTCGTGGGTGCGGCTTATAATCAGGTGCGCTCTATAGTGCGGAAATTACGGTATTTCCGCGTGCCCCATTCAAAGTGCTCACGTACTAGTCACATCTTTTGGTGCAGTGAATTAGGAGTTCTATGGATTTTTGAGATGCCCTACCGGATAAGTGGTCAGTGAACACACCTCGAGTCAACTGCCCAACGCCAGTGCAGTGCAGTACTTGCTTGTTTTTGCTTCTCCACACATCTATTTTACGTGGAATTCAAGCACTTTTTCCCAAAAAATGAAAACCTTGTCTTAAAATCTGAAAACTGAAAAACACCGAGTGTGCTCTTCGTGTCTTTAAAATGAAAACAAGCAAGTAACGTCGCACCGCTTTCACTCGATGCGTGCACGCTCCCGCAGGGCTTTGGCACGACAACTGTCGAAATGCATCCACAAATTGTCATGTTCCCGTTATATTTGACTGGGCATTTGCAAAGGCGATACATGGCAACCGTCTCTTCAAGACGATCTCCATTCTTGCAAAAAAACCAAAGTGTTCCCACACAAGCGAACTCATTCTTATTCGCAGCCGTGATCTATGTTGCTCTATTATGGTCTATTTTGTGTGTTTTCCAGTGTTAATTAAGACATTTTAATAATATTCTATACACTAAAATTAATTAAAGTGTCAGTCATTTGATTGTATTTTAGTATTAGTTTAATTTTAGTTGACTGAAAACAGAACCATTTTAGTCAACTATCTTAATATCAGTCGATATTTTCCTTCTGCCTAGTTAAAACTTGTACACAGAAAAGCCCAAATGATGTGCTTCTCTCAATCAATCTCGCTCTAACGCCGTCTTGTTTTCATGTGTTTTAGTCCAATGCCCTGCTCACGAGGTCCGTTTTGACTCAACGGGGGTCATTCTGAGCCCAGGCTACCCTGAAAATTACCCCAACCTCCAGATGTGCTCCTGGCTGATAAATCTGGAGAAGGGTTACAACATTTCGCTGCATTTTGAACTCTTCCAGACGGAAAAGGAATTTGACATTTTGGAAATATTTGATGGTGAGTTCAGAGTACATTGAATATCCACACCGACGAACATGGTCCGCTCTTGAGGCTGGATTTCATGTTTCAGCAGTTCACTCATTATGTTCCTCAGGGCAAAGTGTTGCCATCAAATAAAACACACACACACACACACACACACACACACACACACACACACACACACAAAGTCATATTACCATTTGGTCCCATATATATAAGTGCAGGTAGTTATATGACGTTACAAAAGGTTTGATTCAGAACGTCTTCTTTCCCAAGGTCCAAACATTTACAGCCAGAACTTGGCGTCACTCAGTGGTGACATTGAGACGCCATTCAATCTGACCACCACTGGCCATCAGCTCCTGCTGCGCTGGTCATCTGACCACGGCACCAACCGACGAGGCTTCCACATCAGATATGTGGGTGAGTATCAAAGTATGTATCCAGTTTATGATTATTTTCTCTTTTAAATAGCAACATGTTATGTATATTACATCTCCAAACAACAATAACATACTAAAATTCCATGGGTTTACAATGTGACTATTTGTATATTACCATGAAGCGTCAGTCTATTGATAGATGTGTCAGTCTGTGTATATATATATATATATATATATATATATATATATATATATATATATATATATATAGCACTGTTTTGATTCCATAAAAAGAGCTGTTCAAGCAGCTGTTGTGTGACAAAATATTGTTTTCACTGTTGTTGATGGACAGTAATATTGTGTGAGAGATAATGTGTGAATAACTGCTCCAAGTGGAAAAATGTTCATGTCAAATTGAAAATCAAAATTGTCATTTCAGTAAATATTTGCATTTTGCACATAGAAAACTGATTCATGATTCCATGTTGATGAGAGCATTAAAATGGGGGAAAATAGGACAAAAAATATAAAAGGGAATTCAGACACGATAAAAAATGCGTGAGTAATCACGATTAATTTTTAGTTAATTTGAGTTAATTATGACAGTTGAGTTTTTAATTAGATTAAATATTTTAATCGTTTGACAGCTCTAATTAATATATATACAGCAACGTACTGTGCATTTCATATGTATGATGTTAGATGCCACATATTCTCTTGTCGTTCCAAGATATAATGTTGTTATGGGTTTTCCGGGTAATTTTAATTCCAGAGAAACTAAAATGGCCACCAATAGCCACTGTTTTTACAATCTAAAAAAAAACAATGAAAAAGAGAATAACGTTTCAGTCAGCCTGCGTGTTGTTTTGCACACTCCATCTCAAAAGGCTTTCAATTCTTAATCGTCTGCTTAATAACGCAGGTATTGCTAAAGCAATTGGGGCTCCTCTTCCATTTGAAATGCATCAATAATAATGGAAAAAGATGCAAAAAAAGAGATTCACTTTTCAGGTTATGTCTCCATAATATTTTATACACAAGCATTATAATAAAAGCAAGTCAGTGTGATGCATTTTGTAAAGGATGCTCACCTTTGACTTGATTAGCTTTGACACCTTTGAACTCTTATCCGAATAGACTTATTTGTTTTGGGATTTTTTTTTGTTTAGTTTTTGTCTTTGCCTGCTTGTCTCCTCTGCCTTCCTTCCTTCATTTCATTCTCAACCATTCTCCTCCTTTCCTTTTCCTTGTCATTCCCCAACATTTGATTTTTAATTCTCTGCAGCACTGTACTGCAGCACCCCTGACTCTCCACAACATGGTTTTGTGGTCAGTCAAACCGGGGGTCATGTAAACAGCACAGTGCGCTGGGCCTGCGACAGGGGATACAAGATGATCGGAAAGGGGACAGCTGTATGCAAGAAGACCGCCTACGGCTACTACACTTGGGACGCGCCGATTCCCGCCTGTCAAGGTGAGCTCATTTACCACAGGCAGCCTTTTATTTTCCAGCTTCACACTCGTTCCTTGAGCTTCTACACAACACGCTCGCGAGGCATTGCAAAATCTCAGGGCCCGAATCTGTTGATTTCATTGCGAAGCAGTGTTGTCTGCCGGAAAGGAAACAAGAATCCATCCACCCATATTCTGTCAATATCCATCTCTTCATATTGCATTGGGTGACTAGCCATTAGCCATTAGCATGCACAGTCGACTACTGCTATTGTCCATTCAACTAATTGGGTCATTTGATGTGCATGCCTGCAATTATATAGCCGTGGTTGCATGCACAAGTCCAGGCACACACTCTCAGTCCAGCAAACAGCAGCAAGTGAAAAAATACATCCAATGAACTAGATATTTATGGATATGTAACATGTGTCATATACTGTACAGCAGAGTGACGACATTACTTGAGTATGCACAGTGCTGCAAAAAAGTATTTGCTCCCCTCTCAAATTCTTATTTTTTGCATCGGTTCCCCACTTTAACTCCTTGAATGCCAGCCGTTTTTCTCAAATTGGGAGAGCCGCTGCCAACCGTTTTGGACCATTTTGAGTCATTTTTGAAGGCCTCTAGAAGATTGAAAAGATGGAACCTAGCAAAAGAAAATGTTTACTCTCTTCTTTCACTCGGAACAAAAAAAGGTACATTTCTACCTTTTACAGTTGAACATTGTCACATTTCTTTAAAATACTCCGTTCCAAGAACATTTCTGACAAAAAGCTAATTTTTTGTGAAAAGATGCATTTCAAGCAGAATTTTAACTTTGATGCTATTTTTTTCATTTGTGATTCCTCAAATATCGAAACAATGCTCTCCTACATAACAAAATAACACCAAAAAAGGTCACTTGGATTGCAAAATAACAGTTTATTGCTGCGCAGATGCATGACATATGCATGAAGTTTTCATTAAGTTTTCATGAACATAGCGTGGCAGTCTGCAGCTCCACGTCACTGTCGCTTCAAGGGCACTGACATTTAGTTGGATTGCGGCTGTTCTTTTAATTCAACACCGCAACACAGTATGGCGGGAACAATGGTGAGGCCGCATTCAGTCTCGAACAATTACAATGTCATTTCCTGCGAGCTCTGCCTTCTAACAAAACATTGTCTCTATTGTGCGTCATCCCATTTTTCGAGCACCGTGGAAAAAACGTTCAATTATGGCATCTTGGCTTTAACGTGTAATATCAAAGTCAATTCTGAATATGTTTTTAGACCACTCAAACTGTTCAGTGGCGTCAGGCCTATCCTTTCATATATAGTTTTTATATACCGTATTTTCACGACCATTCGGCGCACCGTGTTGTTGGGCGCAGTCTCAGTAACGGATGCTATTTCTGTATTTTGCACGCCCACCCTTCACTGATTGGCCGGCTGCTTTCCGCATGGCTGGCCTCTCTCACGTCCTCACTCACGGCCACTTACACGCCCACCCTTCACTGATTGGCTGGCTGCTTTCCCGCATGCCTGTCGTCACTCACGCCCCGCCTTTTCTCTATATAAACAGCGTGTCGGCTCTCAGTCAGGCTTTGGAACTCGGCTCATACACTAGACGCTACGCATTATAAGGCGTCCTGTCCATTTGGGAGAAAATGTAAGACTTTTAATGGCGCCTTATGGTCGTGACAATACGGTATTTATTTCTTTTAGACGCCCTCTTTGGACAATAAAAGCAATCAAAAGCAGTATTGTGCTTTGGGTAAAAGTAACTATCATCTGCATATATATATATATAAAAAAACTATTCAATTTGGAATATTCAGTATGGACAAGTTAGAGCCTTCAACGTGTTAATAAATCATGAAGAAATATAGCGCCATCTGCTTTATTATTGCATGTTTACTCTCAAGTCCCCAAAAATTGTTTTCACATGTAGTTCGACCGCTTGTGAACAGATTCAGCGCCAAATTGCGAAAAATGTCAGTAAATAGGAGTTGTTATTTTTTCTAATAATCTAAAATGCCCAGTGTCGTTTCATTTTATGACTTTTTTGGGTAACAAATGCAGCCCCCCCCATCCACAAATTGGCATTTTGAACATTTTTCAGGCTTGTAATCAGTATGTGTTAAATTGCGAGCAAGCCGGAGTCAAATGGATGGTGATTGATTCTCTCTGGGGTCGTGAAGGGCAATGTCGTGGCTGCGGGCCATATTGGCAGATGTACCTCTGGATGCCGCTCAGTATGCAGTGACCATTTGCTGCTCCGTTTTATTGTGTGCTTGTTTGGATAAATAACTCTTCCGGTGTGGCTGGGCAGATGTTGGTGTTCTTGCACTCTTGTCCCATCTGTCGGAGTTGGATCAAATGACCAAAGACTTTCAAACCCTCGATTTGTATTTGGTGAAAGTACTTTTCATGACTTTGGCCCACATTCAGACTAAGTAGGGGCACAAATTGACACCTGTGTGGTGAGTGGGCGAGTCGTTCGTGAAAATGAAAGGCAGCATGGAAAGATACAATTTGAAATATATTTTAGCGCACATACGAAATACATGAAAAGACAAAACAAAGGAGCTTACTTCCTTCTACACGGAGATTCTTCCTCTTTGCAGAATCCTTCTCGACTGTGCGCCCGTGTCATAAATGTCAACAAATGGTCGTCAATAAATGTCTTCTCGTGTCCCCCCCAGCTGTGTCATGCGGTGTGCCCAGCGCGCCGGTCAACGGAGGTGTTCTCGCCGCCGATTATTCCGTCGGCACACGAGTGACCTACTTTTGCGACAGCGGTTACCGGCTTTCCTCCAAAGAGTTAACGACAACAGTCTGCCAGCCAGACGGTACCTGGAGCAACCACAACAAGATACCCGGATGCATCCGTGAGTACAAAAATACATTTGGGGAGGAGGCAGAGAGATGCCAAGAAAGGGCGACAGTGATGTCAAGAAGTTCACTTGTGGGGAGATGATTCAAGTTTCGAAATCGCTCCTTGGATACACATCCAATGCCTGAGAGTTAATTAATCCATTCCCCCAGTCAGTCGCCATGTTTGAAATTGTCTGTCCTCATCAAGGTCACGAGTGAGCTGTAATTTGAGCCCAATTGGGCAAATGGTGGGCTGCACTCTTGACCGGTCTCCAGTCAACCACAGGACGCATATCGACAAATGCCAATTCAAACTCACATTCAAATGCATGGAAAATGTCGTCTCCGATCAACCCGAGATGCGTTTTTACTGTTTGCATTAACCATTCAGAATATATGATCTCGCTATAATTGTGATTTCCAGAGGTTTGGTTTACAATTTGCAGCCAATGTTATGCTGATGGGCTTTGATGTTTGCTGTTCCGACAATATCATGTAGATACAGTAATTTCCGCACTATAGAGCGCGCCTGATTATAAGCCGCACCCACGACATTTTAAGAGGAAAACCAATTTTGTACATACACAAGCCGCACCCGTATATAAGCCGCATGTGCCCGCATTAAAACATGTCAACATATTTACAAAGAAAGACGGTACACAGAGAGAGTTTTCAAATAATATAACTTAACAATGATAATAATATAACTTTCTTCCCAAACGGTGCCTGTGACGCGGCAGTAAAACGCTAGCAACATGGTAACAACACGCTAGCAACAGAATAGCAACACAGTATAACAGGTCTGCTAAAAGAACATAGCGGTACTTAAATCACGGTGAGCCGTCTTCATCTTCCTCCTGTGAACTGAAGCCATCCAAGTCACCGTCCTCAGTGTCGGAATTAAAGACCGGTCTTAATCTTACCTTTTTTACTCGAGCGCCCCTAGCGGCCGTTAGAAAAATTACATAAATTGGCCGCATCACTGTATAAGCCGCAGGGTTGAAAGTTTGGGAAAAAAGTAGCGGCTTATAGTCCGGAATTTTCGGTAAATCTTTCCGTAGCACTCTTGGACATGGTACCTTTTAAAAGACAATTTATAATCTCATTCTTACCGATGGAATGCGTATGAGAGAATTATTGGCACAACCGTACACCACATCCTGAGGCATGGTCGCCGTAGAGACAAACGAAAAAATAAAATGAAATAAAATAAATGTATTCAGGTCATTGGTTCATGTAAGATGGCCGCTGGAGCAAAACAAAACAGACACGATTTGAATAGCCGAACCTTCGTCCACTTGGGCAACCCGCTCGACGAACTCATTCACAGCGTCCCATCGGGACCAGACAGTTGCTGGGGCCCAGCCAGGAACTGGTAATCGCTGGTGACCAGATGGAATCTTCCTGGTGTCACCAGCTACCAGCAGGGCAACAACAGCAAGTTTTGGCCGAGTGGCTTTGGTTCAATTGGTAGACCAGTGATCGATTGGTTGACTGGTTGACTGGTTGAATGTTGGCTGTTTCGTTTTGCTTTTGCTGTTTTTCTCCTGCTGGTGACGCACGGAAACACAACAAAACCAAGTTGATCAATGCTTTTTTTAAAATGTATTAAATTTATGTCGACATTTATTTACACCTTATGCTGTGTTTTCTATGCTATTGCTAATTTATTATATTCGACAAATATATTGCTAATGCTATATTTTATGTTGCACTTCTATTGAACTGTGTACAGTTCTTTTCTGATACATTCATTTTGTGCAATGAAACACTTTGGGTCCCCTAATTTGGCTGCTGTAGACTGCAGATTTCCCCAGTGTGGGACAAATAAAATTTATCTTATCTTATCTTATTTAGCAGAGTAGTAGTGCTGATCCCAGGAAGTCCCAAAAAGGGACACAAATGGGTTTTGTCAGTGCTAAGTACTCAGCGGGGTTGAAAAGTCAGACGAAGGCAGGATTGGCCACATTGCTTCCCACTGGGACTCGTGTTTATTCTGTTATGTGTGTTACAGAGAAAGAAAAAAGGTACAGCTGACTTTGGTTCGACTCATTCGGTTTTATAACGTACCAACTCACAAACAGCTTCGCGGGTTCATGCCCATTGGTTAAAATAAATGAATGAATTGCATTTACATGATACTTTAAACAAAGTCGTTTCCCAAATAAGTTTGAGTTCTCCTCTGTTGAGCAAATGCCAGCAGACGTCAGTCCATCGGAATCATTCAAATGTCTTCTTTCTCTTTGACTTTGCTTGGGCTCAGTGATGATGTGCCCCAGTCTCAGCTCCTTTTCGCTGGACCATGGAAAATGGAGTATCGTCAACGGGTCGTCCTATGAATATGGCACAAAAATCATCTTCACCTGCAACCCGGGATACTTCCGTGTTGGTCCCGCTCACATCCAGTGCCTAGCGAATGGGGTTTGGAGTTGGAGGAATGAAAGGCCACGATGCAGAAGTGAGTTGTTTTTGTTATTATTATTATTATTATTATTATTTTAATCCAATACAATATAGGCAGACATAGAATAGAATGGATGAGTTTGTAAACGAATATCAACCCTACTTCGAGTGTCTTGCTTGGCTTCTATTTCATTGTAAGCCTGAGAGAATCCATGTGTTATTCGACATCAATTCAGAGACTCACTTTTGTACTTTTGACGGTTGTGCCAAAGCCCGGTTTAGATATTTTTATAAAAGAGATGATATATTTTTTTTAATGTACTTTTCTGGCACATGGGTAAACGCCATCATTATAGTCCTTGTGAAGTCTACCAGTCACTTTTGTCTGGGGGGTGGTAAAATGTTTTGAAATTACTGCTCAATATTTGGGCCGGGAAATGAATAAATAAATAAATAAATAAATAAATAAATAAATAAATAAATAAATAAATAAAGAAATAAATAAATAAATAAATAAATAAATAAATAAAATCTGAACGTCTTGCTTTTTCTTGTTCTGTTTCCATGTATTACAGTGTGCCAACAATAACCCGAATGTTGCAATACACAATTCAAAAACACTGACTAGACTTTATTCGCCGCATTTTTACAGAGCAGGAGCATGTGGGCTGTGCTCCAAGCTTCAGACAAATGAACATGTTTCGGAATTAATCTCTCTCCAATACATCATAATGTCTTGAGTGCATCCGTTATCTAATTCTAAAGGTAACACATACGTCAACATCACAATCGTGTTGTTTTTGATTGGAAGATGGTCGGCTGTTGCGGTATTGTGGTCCGTGTAAAACACAGTCCTGCACATTCCTGGTATTTTATTCCCCTGCAAGCCATCCCCTCCATCTTCTTTCTTTTTATTTCTTGCAGTTATTTCATGTGGCGACCTGCCCATTCCACCTAATGGGAAGAAAATTGGGACCCAGATTACCTTTGGAGCATCAGGCATTTTCAGCTGCAACCTTGGCTATGTTTTAACTGGATCGATTGTTAGAGAGTGTCTGCTGTCGGGACTTTGGAGTGGAACAGAGACTCATTGCCTGGGTAAGTGTTGTGAAAAACTTCAAAACCAAAGATATATTTTTGGGCGAATAATTTTTTTAACTGACTTTCCAAATGCTTGTGGCTAATAGTTGATGACTGAAATATGTCCAATTTTCTCCTGTGGGAAATCAACATGGTCACCTAATAATAATGTTATTGAGCACAGTTATAAACCTTTTAAAGAAACAAGCACTTGAAATACGTTGTCATTTTTAGTCATTTGAATGAACCCCTTAGTGGAACATTTTGAGTTCATTATGTTTGCAGTACATGGCAATAATACGTGGTATACATACTTTTAACCAGCACTGTCAGATCGAACAGGTTAAAACGTACTTCATAAAAACAAGTTTTCTAGATGTTGGAATTTATTACATGTACAGTGAAACTCCTCTAGAACGAAACCTACATGGGCGAAAATACCCCCTTATGTGAAAAAATGTTCATGCATTAACACAATTCCCATTCTCCTGCCCCCATATGATGAAACCCCCTGTTGCCTTATACGAAATCAGCGTAAGGTTTTTAGCCTTCGAGAGCTAACCAGGCCATCGAGGACTACGAAGCGTCCCGTGGCTGTTTTTAGCATGATAACAAGCAAAGCACTTGGGAAAAAAAACAAAAAACTGACCGGAACTCCTGTTTACTAGTCCGGCCAGCTCGGACCTGACAATTAGCTGGTGTCCTGCAACGTGGCAGGTTCCGGCAGGGCAAAGCTAACCTAACTAGCCGGTTTCATTCTGACAACAACAAACCAGACAGACACAGCCTAAGTCACTGAGCCAATAGTTTTGCAGCAGCAATTAGATACGCACACTCCATAGATCTTAATGTTTCTTTCATCTTCTTCCTCCAGCTGGTCATTGTGGCATTCCTGAGCAGATAGTGAACGGGCAGGTGATCGGTGAGAACTTCGGTTATCGAGACACTGTGGTTTACCAGTGCAACTCTGGATTTAGGCTCATTGGCTCCTCAGTACGGATCTGCCAACAGGACCACAACTGGTCTGGACAACTCCCAGTGTGTATCCGTAAGTACTTAGTCCTTCTGGCAGTCCAGTGGCTAATGTATTACAAGTGGCAGTGTTGTCCCGATAATCTGCCTTCACCTATTGACTAACTGAAAGACACGTTTTACTTCCCCCCATGAACACATATCATTATTATCCTTCATTTCCCCTGCTGTGATGTGAAGGTAATTTTATGGTAATGGTATTCCTTTATGATATATAAGTGTCAGCCCCCCGACAATCACCTCTTAATCAATTGCTCTCCCTCCGCTCGTTTTCTCCCAAACACTCCCCCTCTCTTCCCTTTCTCTTTCTGCCTCCACCTTCCACTCATGTCCCTGGATGATATTTGTCAATACCAGCTGTCACGTGCGGCCATCCCGGCAGCCCCATCTACGGGCGCACCATCGGCGAGGGCTATAACTACAACGATGTGGTGCGTTTCTCCTGTAATAAAGGCTATAGCCTGGAGGGGCCTTCTTCAGCCCAGTGCCAGGCTAACCGCCAGTGGAGCCAGCTGCCTGCAACATGTAGAGGTGACATTTATCGCATTGGCACATGAATGATGTCTTGGTTTATTTTTTGCTATCATAAACGTTTAAAAGGTCAACTACGGGAGGTAGGCACACCTATCGCCATGGGCAGGCTATAGGGGGATATAGATATTTCATGTTCAAACTGGTTAATGTTATTGTATATATATATATATATATATATATGTATATATGTAAATATATATACACATACAATAACATATATACGTATATATTATTGTATGTATATATATATATATACACATACAATAACATATATATGTATATCTTATTGTATTAGAGCTGTCAGTTTAGCGCGTTTTTATTGGCATTTTTTTTAATGAATTTTATCGGGATCAAAAATTTTCTCGCGAGATTAACGCGGCAGACGTCACAGCGGATGTTACGTTGCTCTATAAATAAACCATCAATCGCTCTGCACAGGTCAACGCACGTTTGTTTTGCCAGCCACGGCCAGATTGTTCCAATGACAAGACCAAAGTTACCTGTATGTTTTGCAGTCGTAAACTGAGCTATCATCATAGCACGTCTAGTCTGAAATACCACTTAATGTCCAAGCACGCAGCTGACGTGCGTAACTCCGCCCCCTCGTCTCAGACCGACAGCTATGGATCATTTCAAAGCAAACAGCGTGGGCTAAAATGTTGCTAGAACAGGGGTGTCTTTATTTAGCTCATTTTTGCATAGTTGTCATGTTTGTCCGTCTGCAATCTGACGTTTAAACGAAGTAAATTGCGTTTCAGCGCCGGCGCTCCACTTCCGGGATTGAGTATTGGGACTTGTAGTTCTTTTGTTCGATTCGACTTTATGTTTGTGTTGTATGGTTTCTTACGTTTAAAACAATGAATAATGATGACGAAAATGATACATAGTGAAATCAGGGTTGATTAAATTATTTATTAAACGTATAGTTAAATAAAGGTATTAATTAATGTCAATTATATACATATTTACATTGTGATGCAGAAAGATAGATATATTAATTTTTTACTGTATTTATGTGTAGTTTAGGTTATTACCTGCTTCTGATACTTCTGTTACAACTACTACTACTACTACTTCTGCTGCAAAGTGCTCCAATAAATGATCAAAAAAGTACAGAACGAGAGATCCTTCCATGCTGACCGACAATCCCTATTCAGGGGGCCGTGAAATATTATAGGCTGAGTACTAGTTTACCTTAGATGTGCACTTTATATTGCGCTGTTTTGATTCCATAAAAAGAGCTGTTCAAGCAGATGTTGTGTGACAAAATATTGTTTTCACTGTTGTTGATGGACAGTAATATTGTGTGAGAGATGATGTGTGAATAACTGCTCCAAGTGAAAAATGTTCATGTAAAATTGAAAATCGAAATTATTTCAGTAAATATTTGCATTTTGCACATAGAAAACTTATTCATGATTCCATGTTGATGAGAGCATTAAAATGGGGGAAAATAGGACAAAAAATATAAAAGGAAATTCAGAAACGATAAAAAATGCGTGAGTAATCATGATTAATTTTTAGTTAATTTGAGTTAATTATGACAGTTGAGTTTTTAATTAGATTAAATATTTTAATCGTTTGACAGCTCTATATTGTATATATATATATATATATATATATATATATACGTATATATACGTCCATCCATCCATTTTCCGGCAACAAAACACCGGTTTGGAACGTTCCGCAAGTGCAGACATTAATTGGAAACAGGTGAGTGTCATGGTGGTGACAGGAACATCCCCCAAAGGCTCAGTTGTTCACAAGCAAGGATGAGGTGAGGCAAGTAAGTCCAACAGTTTAAGAACATCTGTCAAGATAGAATTGCAAGGGATTCCGGGAGTTTATATCTGTGGTCCATAATGACATCAACGAATTCAGTGAAGCCGGAAAAAGAAATTGTGCACATAAGCAGCCAGGTCGAACACCAACATTGAATTCCCTTGACATTCAATCCCTCAGGCAGCGACACATTAAAAAAACAGGATTATAGTGTTAAAGGATATTGCCACAAGGGCTCAGGAACACTACAGAAAACCATTTTGAGTTGACACAGTACTATAAATGCAAGTAAAAACTGTACCGTGCAAATTGGAAGCCATGTATCAACATCACGCATGCTTCTCCAAGATAATCTGAGATGGATTGATTGAAGATAGAAAAGTGTGTTGTCTTTTGACGAGTCTACATGTCAAACTGGTTGTGGAAATGATGGACGTCGTGTTCTTTGGGGCCCAAGAGGAAAAGGACTATCCAGATTTTTTGCAAAAAGTTGAAAAAGCCAGCATCTGTGACATTATTTGTCAAGTCACTTAATGCAGAAATTCAACATATGCAGAAATTCAAGCAACATATTTTTTTTTCAGGGCCATCCCTGTTTATTTCACAAGCCACATTCTGAAAATTTTACAACAGCATGGATTTGTAGTAAAAAAAAAAGTCTGCCAGCAGTCCAGACTTGTTTCTCTTTGAAAATGTGTCGTTCAAAATATGTCAACGTAGACCCCGGATTATTGAGCACATTAGAGTGTACGTCAAGAGGAAATGGGAAAAAAATCCCACCTACAAGCGTGTGTGTGTGTGTGTGTGTGTGTGTGTGTGGAGGGGGGGGGGGTAGGGTCTGGTGTTATTTCTGGGCCGGCGGACTTGTCTTCGGCAGACTCGGGACTCGTAATGTTTTCAAATAAAGTTTGCAAGCATCCATTTTTTATACCATTTTTTGTCGCGAAGCGTTAGTTTGTCGTTACTTCGTACATGGGCTAAAACCAATGTCTTACTTGTTGTGATTGGTCGCTATCTTGGAAAATGCAGAATCACAACCAATCCGTGTTCGCCTTCCAAAACCCCTTTTTCGCGAATTCTGAATGGTTTAGCACGAGGGATGTAAGTGTATTGAAATTACTCGCGTATGTAGTGTGTATTAAACAAAATGCCGAATGTTATCGAGACTCGTGACGAAGCTAACGTGCGTCAGATAGATGCGGATCTGAAAAACAAGTTTCGATGGGACTGGTTGGGTAGAAAGCTGACGGCGTCCCCAGTAGGAACCAGTAAATAGGAACCATTGTCTGTGCTTGTGTCAGATTTCGTGAAAAAGCTCGATGTCGCTGGTCAAGCTCTGTGTGACGATGTCATTCTATATGGAAAATGCATTCATAACCCATATTTAGTAAACAGTTTGGGACTTCACGATCACTGTATGACGTAAGAATCAACAGCTTTTTATCACACAACATTTTATGAATACCAGTAATGAACAAATCTTAAATATGGCCGGGAATGTGTTTTCTTTTTTTAGTTTTGATTTTGAGCAGCAAATTTGAAGTTACATGTTGGTGCTCACCAGGAATGCATAAGCAAAATTGCACAAAGGCCTATGTCAAATTTTCACTTGAAAGCGTAGTGAATAATCTTGAGATTTTTTTCTGTGAAAGTTTCAAGTAGTGTGTACTGTACATTGAATACGCTTTATCTTTAGCATGTTTAGTAGAAAGTGCCAATTTTGTAAGCAAATAGGGTATTTCAACAATAACTGTAAAATTTTGTTGATAAAATTAATGGTTTTAGTGGGAAAATAAAATCGATCGCAAGTCTATATCCGCAACAGCCTTCCTGGACACGTCAGGTGTGGAGGCTTACCGATTCATATGTCGCTGTTTGAACGTAAGACCTACGAGTTTCCCAATTTCCTGTAATTTTCCCATTTTAGGAAGAAGAAACAAATTTTGGAGTTTTTCAAGGGTGTGTAGGGTTTTTTTTTCCATTTCGGGATCATAGTTGCAGTTC
Organism: Hippocampus mohnikei; assembly: GCA_026261675.1. Classification (NCBI taxonomy): domain Eukaryota; kingdom Metazoa; phylum Chordata; class Actinopteri; order Syngnathiformes; family Syngnathidae; genus Hippocampus; species Hippocampus mohnikei. The sequence goes on from JAKGUB010000556.1 coordinate 923,010, forward strand.
AAAACTACAAACCTTTATGAGTTGAGTTGTGAGTTTTAATTGTGGGGTGTAAATGACTCCATAAAGGCAAACTTAGATAATAAACAAAATGTTCATATTCGTCTGTCATGAAGATTTCCGATGTCAAAATATGTCTGTGAGTCGCCATAATTACTCACATTCAGCCAGCTCTGCAGAGCATTTGCATGATTGAGGCAATTTGATGTTGCTCTGAACTTAATTTCACCCTCATTGTTTTTTCAGTGGCCTATAAATCCTTGTCAGCGGCGGCGTTTTGACGCTTTAGCTACTCTGAAAATGGATGCTTGCGAATTTGTGTGCAATTGATGCTTTCAGTACTTTTGTTTTCAGGAAAAAAAAGTGTCTGATGTTCCGTTTCATTGTCTGTGCTTAAGATAGCTCAGACCCAAGTTTGCACCAGTTGTAGAAAAAAATAGTCCTCAGGTCATGTATTTTAATTTTGCGGATATGAACAAGGGTGCACGTGGTGTTTATTCAAATGAGGCGTCAAAAAAGGGGTGAAAGGGGATCCAAATTTGAAGGTTTCTTGAGTGATGCCTCTTTCTATGTTCTCATGCTTTGCTTTGTGATTTAACCGACAATATTGTGTGCATATGACTGAGGACACAGCTAACACGTTCTAAGTTGCTTTACCCTTTTGTTCAAACACACAAAGCAGCCTAATAAAGCACAGGTGTCAAACTCAAGGCCCAGGGACCAGAACTGGCCCACAACAGCGTTTCATGTGGCCCGCTAAGGCAAATCACATGCATCGACATAACCAATCCATCCGTCTATCCGCGCTCTAGCTTTTATCCAGGGTCTCGATCTGTGACGAGCTCAAAGGTCCAGTAAAGCCCCTCCCTAGCCACTGAGCCGTGAACAATGGCCAGTATTTGCAAAGGCAGTGAATGTTGCCTTCTCGTCAGAGTTCGTTCAAGGCCACACAGATGTTAGCTAAACGGTCATCGGACATTCGGCACACTTTCATTTTCTTATTTTTTTTTTCCTGTCGAAATTTTGGAAATTTTGTTCAAAAATTGTACACGTGAGCATTGAGGGCCCCCAACAGAATGAGGGAGTCTTTTGGACTTTATGGACACCCTGTATATGAGGCGATCGTGTATGTTTATATGGGCTGACATTTATAACGGTCCTCCGAGGGATAGCCAGCCTAACTACCATGTGGCCTGCAAGCAACATGAGTTTGACCTCCCTGGAGCAATTGTTTTGCGCAGCATATCGTTTTACTTCCAAAAGCCTGTCTTTACTTTTTGCTTGTATTTTGCTTAGTTTTCCTCTTGTCTGCTGCCTCTTCACCAGGTCGGCATCACAAATGATCATCTGTTTGTAATAGCCGCACCTGGATAAATAAAGGTTGAATACCATAAATACGTCCTTTTTTTTTTTGTTTAGTTTTTTTTATATTTTGATATATGGATAGCCAAATCAAAATTCAATTGAATAATCGGATATGCAGATTAAAAAAAACAAAAAAAACATTATTTTCTATTTTTTTTAGTTGTGATCGCCAAATGACTCGGATGTGTTTGAGCTCTCATAAAAAGCAACCAACCGGTCCATTTTTTTTTCTCGTTGTTTTCCCCATACAGTGGTGAATTGCACAGACCCCGGCATCCCCGCCAATTCGATCCGTGAAAGCAAGATTGAGCACGGCAACTTTACATTTGGCAGCGTGGTGTTCTACAATTGCAACCCTGGATACGACCTGTTTGGCTCCTCGGTGCTAACCTGCCAACCAGTTGGCCACTGGGACAAACCTCTGCCAGAATGCATCGGTACTGTGGTTCATTTCACAATTATTCATGCTTTCATGCACTTTTCTTTCTTTTGCTCTTTCTTGTTTATTTCTTTCTTTTGTTTTTTGTTGTCTTTGATATTCTTTATTTTTTTCTGGATGGTACTTTTGCTCTTCTGTTTTTATTTATTTTGTTATTTATTTTGTCTTCTGTGTTCTTTCTTGTTTTAGTTTCATTTGTTTTTGTTCTTTTTGTTTCCTTCTTTCATTTTCCATTTAGTTTTCCTGTTTTTTCTTGGTATTTTTTTTTTTCAGATTTTGTCTTGCTTGCTTTCCTGTTCCCTTATTTGTTCGTTTCCATTCAATCGTTTGGTGTTTTATCCTTTTATTTTTGCTATCTGTCATTCTTGGTTTTCTTTTTCCTTTTTGTGTTTATTTCTTTCATTTTTTAATTTTCCTTTTTCATTGTATTTGTATTTCCTTCCCTTTTTTAATTTTTCTATATTTTGTTTTTGTTTTTTGTCTCTCTTTCTAGATTTACCAAATATAATTTGTCTTTTGATTTTCTCTCTCTGTCTTTCACTCTCATATCCAGTTTTACTGTGTCGATCATTTCTTCTTTATTCTGCTCTCAATTGTGGACAGTGTGCATAAACGGTTCGACTGGCAGCCTTTTCTGAAAATTGTTGCTCCTGTCGTATCGAAGTCATAGAGTAGAATGCTTTTTCAAAGTGCAACAATCTTGAAAATGAGCCTCTTATGTTCAAATGTATGAGCAGCGGTATATGAGATTGTGATATTGCTCCCATGCTGAGAGAAATGACTTCACATTTTTGTAAACGACATATAATCCCTCTTGCTATATAAAAATGCAAGGGACACAAGGTATTCTAACCTGAGGTATTAAGGGCTGATGGCCATTGGATTTTTGGGAAATTAACTTGCATTTGACAGTGGTAATTAACCAACACAAACCCAAGAATAACTACCAATACAGTGCATGGCCAGTGACCTTCAAACATACATGCAATCAGTATACTGTACATTTGATCGTGCGTCCGGGCAGAATCAGATTCTGCAAACGCAGATGAAAGTTTTGGACAAAAAGTACTTATTGACAAAAAAAATGGCGCCAGACTGACAAAGTACCGTCATTTCCGCACTCTAGAGCGCACCTGATTATAAGCTGCACCTGTATATAAGCCGCATGTGCCCACATTAAAACATGTAAACATGTAAAAAATTTCCAAGTTTTAATCATATAACTTAACAATAATAATAATCTAACTTTCTTCCCAAACGGTGCCTGTGACGCGGCAGTAAAACGGTAGCAACATGCTAACAACACGCTAGCAACAGAATAGCAACACAGTATAACAGGTCTGCTAAAAAAACATACCGCGGTGTACTTGTAAAAATCACGGTGAGCCGTCTTCATCTTCCTCCTGTGAACTGAAGCCATCAAAGTCGCCGTCCTCAGTGTCGGAATTAAACAGTGTCATAAAGACCGCTCTTAATCTTACGTTTCTACTCGAGCGCCCCCTGGTGGCCGTTAGAAAAATTACATAAATTGGCCGCATCACTGTATAAGCCGCAGGGTTGAAAGTTTGGGGGAAAAAAGTAGCGGCTTATAGTCGGGAATTTACGGTACAACTCATGACGTGGGTTACAAAAAACCAGGATAAAACAAGAGGAACCAAAAAACGCTTGCAGAAGGCAACGAATAGATAAATGAAAATAGCTTGTCTCCAAAAAATAAGAGTCATTTTAAGAAAATAGATACTCTCCTGTATTCTGCAGAGACAAAAAAAAAAAAAAAGGTTTACTTGAGGATATGCTGATGAACCGCTCTTACTCCTCACTTGCTCCAGTGCACCCCAGTGGGGCCAAATAAAGGAGCAGTATGTGTAAAGCTTTTTTTTTTTTTTTTTTAGCAATCCGGTGGCTGTTTAAGAAGCATGAAATCGTGTCACATACTGCCGATATGGATTTCGGTTTTACGAAAGGCACTGAGCCATGCCATCGCAATTCTTCCATCCATTTGTTTTTTTTTCTTTCATTGATATTCTTATTTTGGACTGCTCACTCTCTGCAGAGGTGGACTGCGGACACCCAGGATGTCCTCCGCACGGTGTTATGATTGGAGAAAAGTTCACCTTTGGCTCCACGGTGCAATATTCCTGCTCTGGAGACCGCCAGCTCGTGGGAGACTCATCACTCACTTGTCAGCTTAATGGCCATTGGAGTGGCCCGCTGCCCCACTGCTCAGGTACACACACACACACACACACACACACAACACTCTAATAGAATCGCATTAGACAACATACTTGCACACATAAATGAGATGTTAAAGTCGTTATTCTCACCTCAGCTTCCTACGACATTGACAAAAATGTCATCACCCTGACAGCATTTTGTACATTTTTGTTGAAATCAACAATTGCCAATGGATGGGCTGTTATAGGTACCGTATTTTCACGACCATAAGGCGCCATTAAAAGTCTCTATTCCAGTTATACTTTTCTTGAACCTTCCCAAATCTTCGTCCAGCGGAATCCCTGTCATCACTCCTCATGCTACCCTACACTCCCCCAGTACCTTTTTTCTTTTTACTTATCATTTTTCTCCTAATATTCAACAAGGTCAAGGCTGTTTTTCCTGCACCTCATCTTTACAACTTAACACATTTTCATCCCCCTGTACCTTCACTGGATCCACTTCTCCCATTTTCTTTTGTATTTCCTGACTCAACACCGCAGGCTGATAGCTTACTGCACGACTTTGTCTTCTTTCCTAAACTTACCGTATTTTCACGACCACAAGGCGCCATTAAAAGTCTTAAATTTTCTCCAAAATGGACAGGACGCCTTATAATGCGGAGCGTCTAGTGTCGGAGCCGAGTTCCAAAGCCTGACTGAGCGCGCTTCTGGCCGACACGCTGTTTATATAGAGAAAAGGCGGGACGTGAGTGACGACAGGCATGCGGAAGTCCGCCAATGAGTGAAGGGCGGGCGTGTAAGAGGACGCTAAAGGCACGCCCCTAGCTCTTCATTGTTTTATTTCACTTCTTCTGAGCTATATTTCATTCAATCAACGTGCTTGTGCAATTTTGCGCCAACAGGGTCACCAAGTGCTGTTTGAGCTTGTTGAGCAGCAGCTTTCCATTTGTCGTAACCGACCTTGAAGCGAGCTTGAAGCTTATTTACGCTTTCTTCACACGGTGCTTTTCCTTTCTCAGTGAGCGTTCCCCATTCTTACACTTTTCCTCAAGGTCTCTGCTGCGGCAATGTGTTTTGTGCTTACTTGAGATGAGCTTATGTCTGAAGATTCTTCGTCAGGACATTCATCTCTTTTTCGTCTCCAGTTTCAGTGCCACGGTCTTGCTGGTGGCCCATGTCACTGTCTTGTCTATGCGCTCCCGTTTAATTTGAATTGAAGTGTGTTCAGATAAATAGTGTGGCTTGAACTCAACTTTATGGATCAACCTTGAAATATTACAAACTTAAATGGTCCATATTCAAATATGAACCTAAACGTGTGTTGTAAAAACCTTAAAACAATCTCTTATGTAATATAATACAGTTAAACAGGTGTTCCAAAACAGGAGGAAAAAAAGACTTTAGTTGGCCAGGTCAATCAAAATAATGAATTGCCCATTAAAATGCCTTAGTGTCATAACTGTCACTTAGCATCAAACAAGCAATTCCCAAATTTAAACTTGTCATTCAAACCACAGCAGGTTACCCTTTTAAGCACTCACGGATTCCCTCAAAAGTTATCAGTGTCCCCACTTCTTCCCATTATTCATGCTCTAAATGTTTAGTTGAATGTCAATTTCTTTCTTTATTAAGTGGTAACACTCCTCCTTATGAAAAAAAAACGACAAATCTCAACAGAAACACACATCTTTGGGCCAAACTCCTGACTCGTCTTCTCGGACAGCATATACAGTGAAACTCCTCTAGAACGAAACCTACATGGGCAAAAATACCCCCTAATGTGAAAAAATCTTCATGCATGAACACAATTCCCATTCTCTTGCCTCCCATACGACGAAAAAAAAAACCCTGTAGCGTTATACGAAATCATTTTCTCTGCTCCAGCCTCACAAAGACATTCACTACAACGAAGTCTAATCCAACAGCGACCTCTACTCCTTCGTTCGGAAACGGCAAAAGCAACCACCACACTGGTTTACGTAGTGAACGATGTTTATTTCGGTCACAGCTGCGAGTTTCCTGAACGCAACATAGCTGCTCTGCCATTGGCTTACCGAGCATAATCCTGGCCTCCGATTGGCCAAGAGGGACCTCACTGTCTATGTGTGTAGATACTGAAACTAGGTCCGAAAGAAAGAAAGAATGAAAGAAAGAAAATCTCGCCTCCTCCTGTGTGGGAATGCACTTGTCTGATAGTGCACCTCATCCAGCCAGACTTCTGCTCCAGCAGTTTTCCGTTTTATTAGTCGCTGCTACTCTGTAAACTCTTCCTTTTTATTCTGTAACTAAAATTTATTTTGACCACGTCCATATTTCCCACGCTGTACCTCATGTCTATGCTTCGGGGAAAAAGAAAACAATGTCTGAATGGTTACTTGAAAGAGTTGTGGGCTAACTTTAATGGGAATGACGGTCTAAAAATCAGTTAGAGAGAACCTAAACAAATTTCTCTCCACACTGACTTATACAACTTCGATCTCCCTACATCGGGGGTGCCCAATATGTCGATCGCGATCGACTGCTATTCCACACACTGGTCCCGAATCAGTCGCGAACAGTGTAGGGAATGTGTAGAATGGGAGAGGAAAAAAAAAGATTTGCGTGTTTGGGTGTGTGTTAGTAATACATATTTTTTGTGTTAGTGCACATTTCACCCAGGGCATCATGTCAGATTCACTTTCACAAAAAAGGTATTTATAAAATAACATTCAAACCTACCGGACGTTGTCAGCGGTCAGCAGTTTGCAATTGCAGCTTGTGATCAGAGCTGTTCCAATACATCTTTTTATTTTAGTCTTGTTCTCATTCAAAGTTTGTTTCGTGTACAATTCACCAACGGTAACTGGCAAAGAATGGGAATCTGGAGCGTCAAGAGAAACATTTTAAAACAGTACATGTACGTACGATATTTAACAAGCTGCAAAAGTTCATCCCGTGCCAAGGTAGGCAGTGTTTTCCTTTTCACAAAATCCATTTCTCTGTTTCATTCATGTTAGGGGCCATTATGGCTGTTGCTCATCATGGCATGCGTGTGTGCATGAGTGAGCTCACGTGTGTACGTGTGTGTATGAGTGCACCTACGGTACCGGGTCGATGGCGGAAGGATGATTGCTTGAAAAGGTACCGTATTTTCATGACCATTCGGTGCACCGTGTGGTAAAACATACGCCAGCCTAAACATACGGCATGCATGCACGCACGCTAGAAACACGTTTTTAAAAAGGCAACGGAAGCAAAACTGAGTTCGGTTGTACTTTATTTAGCCATTTTACAATGTACTCACGTTTTTCTCTTCACCTCTTACACGCTCACCCTTCACTCATTGTCGACTGGTACCTGCTAGGGGCGTGCCTTTAGCGTCCTCTTACATGCCCACCCTTCACTCATTGGCGACTGGTACCTGCTAGGGGCGTGCCTTTAGCGTCCTCATACACGCCCACCCTTCACTCATTGGCGGACTTCCGCATGCCTGTCGTCACTCACGTACCGCCTTTTCTCTATATAAACAGCGTGTCGGCCAGAAGCGCTCTCAGTCAGGCTTTGGAACTCGGCTCATACACTAGACGCTCCGCATTATAAGTCGTCCTGTCCATTTGGGAGAAAATTTAACACTTTTAATGGCGCCTTATAGTAGTGACAATACGGTAGATATTTGGTCAAAAAACATTTGGCACCCCTGCCATACACGATAATGTTGCTGTGAGAAGAAAAAAATATATATATATATTTTAACCTTTTGAACACAGGACCAGTACCATAAATGTACTCAGTACCATAAATTCTGTTGGAATTTATGGTACTGAGTACATAAATTCCAACATAATTTATGCTACTAGTTATTATTTTTAGAACGCTAATAATTGTTTAGCCTGAATTCGAAGGAGTTCTGCAGATCTGGAAGGAATCAGATACTTATCTCACTCAATATAATGCAGACGTTGCAATATTCATACATCACTGTTTTTTCTGCCTTTTAACTGATATTCCGTATACTAATATAATCAACAAACAATGGTCAAATTGGAGACGGTTAATTTCTCTGTAAGTGAGCAGACTTACAAATTCAGCAGGGGATTAAATAAATATTTCCCAAACAAAAGAGTTGACATTTGTAGGCGGAGTCCTGGAGCAGGAAGTCTTGTACGTATTCTTTTGCTACTCTATAGTGTCTTCACCTTGTGACCAATGTTCAGTATAATAGAACCTGAACTATTTGCCTGGGTGTTGAGTGAGAAAGGTTTTAATATGTAATAGACCGTCGCCACAGTGATGAACCAGCTGTGGCGCAAAAAGACATTTGGATAATGCCTATGAGTAAAGTTCAGACATATTACAGAATAGGACTGTTAACAGCTGACTGAGCACATTTACTGGCCTCAAACGATTCCCCCGTTGAGCTCTTCCCGAATTTTCGAGACAGCCCCTTTGTGCCGAAAATAATGGGCCATTACGGTTCATCACATCCCAGCGGACCAAAATATTTCAGTCTTTCCCGCTTTTGAAAGGACCCACCAGTAGACGTTTGGATGTGCCTGCAAAAAGCAAAATGTGGAAAATAACCTAAAAAGTAACACGTCATCATCGATGACCTCATCGTGACGAGGCAAACGTTGTTTCCTGTATCGATTGACTCCACAGGAGGACATCATCTTTGACTTTATTTGAAAGCACCCCGAGGAAAAGACCAATTTTTTGGGATGCGCTCCTTTTACTTCCTGGTCTCTTCCGTCCCATCGCCCTTAAGCTCTTGTGAGCGTTTAAGTGGATTCTCTTCCTTTTGAAATGCTGACTTGTTTTGTTCAACTCACTGACCCAGATGTAACGTTAGTCAGCAGACCAGTTTGCCAGCGTTTTGTTCTTCGCGTTGCAGTGTGAACTCTGCACTCGCCATCATCGTTGGCGTATACTCTTGTCACTCCGAAGTTAGCGGCATCGTTGAATTTGGCCATACGTCGTCACGAGAAGAACTTGGATCCACTTGACAATGTCTGCATTTGCTCTTTGTTCTTTATGGATTTGAGTTGTAGAATAGTTACCGTCATTTCCGCACTATAGAGCGCACCTGATTATAAGCCGCACCCACTCCATTTTTAGAGGAAAACCAATTTTGTGCATACACAAGCCGCACCCGTATATAAGCCGCATGTGCCCACATGAAAACATGTCAACATATTTACAAAGAAAGACGGTACACAGAGAGAGTTTTCAAATAATATAACTTAACAAAAATAATAATCTAACTTTCTTCCCAAACGGTGCCTGTGACGCGGCAGTAAAACGCTAGCAACATGCTAACAACACGCTAGCAACAGAATAGCATCACAGTATAACAGGTCTGGTAAAAGAACAAATCATGGTGAGCCGTCTTCATCTTCCTCCTGTGAACTGAAGCCATCGAAGTCACCGTCCTCAGTGTCGGAATTAAACAGTGTCATAAAGACCGCTCTTAATCTCACGTTTCTACTCGAGGTGGTTTTGAGATTCAATTGAGGCATATTGATTTTTTGTTTGTTTCCTAATTATGGTGAGAAATCGTTAACATGGTTGTCTTCACATATGTAAATATCATGAATTATGAAAAATGACCTGCGATTGGCTGGCAACCAGTTCAGGGTGTCCCCCGCCTACTGCCCGGAGACAGCTGGGATAGGCTCCAGCAACCCCCCGCAACCCCAGTGAGGATCAAGCGGTTCGGAAGATGAATGAATGAATGAATGAATGAATATGAATAATGACATAACATCATTAACTCATTCACTCCCAAAGACGTTTTTATACGTCATTTCAGATTTGGTTTAGAATTGGCTGGTACTGAATGAGTTAAAGGTACTTTTAAGCAATGTTGTGTGTATCAGATTGGTTGCCCTTCTCATGCCCCATCTTGTTTATTTAAACGAAGGGGTTCAAAAGGGCTTGCCGAGTCATTTGCCTCTTGTGCTCAGCTTTTTGCGTGGTTGAGTTGAAGGCTTTTAATTTCCTTACAGGAGGTGAACGGACATGAAGTCAAATCCTCCTCCACCATCCCAATTAGTGAGATTATAGCTGTCACAGGGCGTGTGTTGCTGGTCTGCCTTACCTAAACGAGGAGTCTCATTAAATCCCGGCAGATGCTTTTGGGTCACACACACTCAGAAACACAAACGAACAGGCAGAACTCACATGCGGCTTTGTCTGAGGGCACGCTCTATGGCACCGTATATTTGGCTTTACAAGACTAATTAAGCTCAGATGGAGACAACTCAAGATCAGTCGCTCCAGACACACTCGACTGCAGTATAACGCTAGCGAACGTATTCACACAAATACAGTTGTGTGTTTCTGAATAATGATGCGCATAGAAGATAGGAGCTTTGCACAGTTGAGCTTTGTCAACACACTATTAGCTCAGCTGCTTGCCGCTCTGTTGGCAGAGCAAGCAGTCAACACACAGGAAATGATGCAGAGCGGCTCCAGGAAAAGGATCTCTAAGCCAATAGGGAGCAGAGTTCTTGCAAAAAATGCAGGATGTACTTGAGGTACACATAGGATAAGCGGTTCCGAAAACGGATGGGCGGATACTTAACGTCGAAATTAGCACAAAATCAGTCACGAGACTTGGCCTTGCTTTTGTTGCATGTAAACCTCTGTCCAAGCAACCATATCGCTCCCCGTTCAAGTTTGTGGTCAATATTAGTCAGCGAAATGAAGCCATCGGATAATTGGAATTGATTTCTAAACCAAGAAAAAGTTGGTCAAAATCCAATGACACAAGTCACCGTCTTTACGTGGTTTATATGGAGAGTCTTTGTATCCCCAATTCCAAGTGAACTGATTCAAACTGAATATCTGTGGTCGCCTGCCTGCATGCTCCACTGCCTTCATCAGAAGAGCCTTCCTACAGCGGTGTGTGAGGACACGCAGATCTAAACGTTCACATGATTTAATCAAGTTGGAGTTTGTTTGTCACGTGAGGAGCGGAATTTTGAAGAAGCAGACATTGACACGGAAGTTGAAAACTAAAAGTCTTCGTCCACAAAAATACAAAGTAACGAGATAGAGAAGGCGTGGAAGAAAGTTGACATCCTGACTCAAGGAAAGCTTGACGTACTGAGAAGGTGTCAGTGAGTAACTCGAGCTTATATACTGTGAGATATCCGGCCTATAAAAGTGACATAACAGAATAGCAACTGAATCAAGGAATACATTTCCCTCCCCTTTTTAGCCGATAAGATTCTTTTGGTGACGTGGATTTTACTTGGTCTTATTTATATTCATAAACAAATATTCTTTTAACAGTTATGTCAACTAATGATAGATATCAATGTTCAGTGGAAGATAATGAGGTGTATTTACCGTCATTTCCGCACTATAGAGCGCACCTGATTATAAGCCGCACCCACGACATTTTTAGAGGAAAACCAATTTCGTACATACACAAGCCGCACCCGTATATAAGCCGCATGTGCCTACATGAAAACATATTTACAAAGAAAGACGGTACACAGAGAGAGTTTTCAAAGTTTGAAGAATATAACTTAACAATAATACCGCAATTTCCGCACTCTAGAGCGCACCTGATTATAAGCCGCACCCACTACATTTTTAGAGGAAAACCAACTTTGTACATACACAAGCAGCACCCGTATATAAGCCGCATGTGCCCACATTAAAACATGTCAACATATTTACAAAGAAAGACAGTACACAGAGAGAGTTTTCAAAGTTTTAATCATATAACTTAACAACAACATGGTAACAACACGCTAGCAACAGAATAGCAACACAGTATAACAGGTCTGCTAAAAGAACATACCGCTACTTGTCAAAATGACGGTGAGCCGTCTTCATCTTCCTCCTGTGAACTGAAGCCATCAAAGTCACCGTCCTCAGTGTCGGAATTAAACAGTGTCATAAAGACCGGTCTTAGTCTTACCTCTTCTACTCGAGCGCCCCTGGCGGCCGTTAGAAAAATGACACCAATTGGCCGCATCACTGTATAAGCCGCAGGGTTGAAAGTTTGGGGAAAAAAGTAGCGGCCTATAGTCCGGAATTTACGGTAGTTGGGACATGCGGAAAGTACTTGCTTTATCTTCCACTCCGTTGCTGTGAGAAGAGAATTAGGAACAACGACAATGTGCGCCAGGCTCCTGAGATCAACCTTCGCGTGTCATATTTCACAACCCCGTTTTGTTGCCACTTCTATCTACCCCGCTGTCTTTATAGATTGAGAGCGGCTGGTGTCAAACCATTAAAAAGTATGACTCCTGCAGGTTGTTGGTTTGGTGACAACATCTCGTTGGAGTCTCGGGTGTTTCATTGCAGCCTTCGGAACAAATCAAAAGATATATCAACCAAAGTATTTTGTTTCTCTTGTGCTGCTTGAGAGTTGGATTCACGGTGGTACATATCAAAAGGGGTTCACCTGTGAGAGCGTAAAGGTTTGCCCAAGGGCACGCAAGCTTGCGGTTTTGCTTTCATTGCTCTCTTGTGTGGTTCTCTCTCACCGCAGGCAACGTCGTGGGGACCTGTGGGGATCCTGGCACGCCTGCGCACGCCAGCAGGGAAGCGGGGAACTTCAAAGTGCGAAGCAAGGTGCGATTCACCTGCGCAATTGGACATACGCTGTACGGCTCAGCGGAGAGGATTTGCTTCCCCAATGGGACGTGGTCGGGCAGACAGCCGTTCTGCAAATGTAAGGGAACGCTCACAATCATCTCACAATTATCTCACATTACCGTAATTTCCGCACTATAGAGCGCACCTGATTATAAGCCGCACCCACGACATTTTTAGAGGAAAACCAATGCTGTACATACACAAGCCGCACCCGCATATAAGCCGCATGTGCCCACATTAAAACATGTCAACATATTTACAAAGAAAGAGAGAGTTTTCAACGTTTGAATAATATAACTTAACAATACTAATAATAATATAACTTTCTTCCCAAACGGTGCCTGTGACGCGGCAGTAAAACGCTAGCAACAGAATATGCCTTTCTTTTTGCATTTTCCATGATGAGGGTATGTTCACGCTAATTTAATTGATGCACAAGACAAGAAGTTGCAGTCTTCCTCGACGCATAGATTCCACCGCTCTTAATCTTACCTTTTCTACTTGAGCGCCCCTTGGCGGCCATTAGAAAAATGACACAAATTGGCCGGATCACTGAATAAGCCGCAGGGTTGAAAGTTTGGGAAAAAAGTAGCGGCTTATAGTCCGGAATTTACGGTAGTTTGATTGAATTTAACTGCAGTGTTTGCTACTCTGGATCCGAGTATTCCGTTGGCTCGTTCGCAGCACCAGATGGTCATTTGTGGTTGCACCCTGGAGAGATTTAGATGCTTTTTGGGTGACGGAACTTTTCGTGTTAGCCTTAGTTTGTCCAGAGTCACGTCACTGTCATGCGGTGTTCCACAGGGTAGAAATCTGGGGCCTGTGCTGTTTCACTATATCTGCTCTCTTTGGGTTCCATCTTGCCAATGAACTGTCAAATGGATGTCCTGCTGAGCTTAATGGACGCTTTCTCACTGAGGCCACTTTTGTCCTGGCAGGAGGAAATCAAGACCAACATGGCACTGATTGAATTTCTTGAATTTCAATGAAAAGTAAACAGAAGTGATGGGTTTTTTTTTTCCCTCCTCTCGATGAAGTTTAATTGGAAAACTGATTTGCCTAATTCCCTGGAAAATGTGAAACTGTGATGTATGCTGAAAACAAACGTGACTGAGAAGATTTGACAATTAGCGCATATGCTCAAGCACACTCTCGCGGGTGTGCGAGGACATCACTCACGTACACACACACACACACACACATGCACACACCACCAGGTTCCATAATCCCGATTCGACACGCACCCACACGAAACGCACGTATTGGTAAGTCAGTCAGGAGATAGAGTGGGGACAGAGGCGAGTGTAGACATGAAACAAGAGGCAGCCTATCTTGAAAATCTGGGGAAAAGTGAGAACAGTGATGGAAAAGGCTGTCCAGTGGTTAGCACGTGGGCTTCACAGTGCAGAGGTACCGGGTTCGATTCCAGCTCCGGCCTCCCTGTGTGGAGTTTGCATGTTCTCCCCGGGCCTGCGTGGGTTTTCTCCGGGTGCTCCGGTTTCCTCCCGCATTCCAAAAACATGCATGGCAGGCTGATTGAACACTCTAAATTGTCCCTAGGTGTGAGTGTGAGTGGTTCTTTGTCTGTGTGTGCCCTGCGATTGGCTGGCAACCGGTTCAGGGTGTCCCCCGCCTACTGCCCGAAGACGGCTGGGATAGGCTCCAGCACCGCCCAAACCCCACCACCGCAACCCTTGTGAGGATAAAGCGGATAAAGCGGATCGGAAAATGGATGGATACGTTCTGTTCCATTTATGACCAGCAGGTGGCATTGGAGGACTTCTCCAGCGTTGCACCTGTTGTTCATCATGTCACTGGCCCTTTTCTGTAAAAAGGGACTGACACGCCGACCACTCGGCGTCAGATCGTAGCTGCTCAATGTTTTTGCGAAATGTTTGTTTTTTTGTTTTACTTTTTAAACCAAATTTGACCTGAAACACTTAAATTTGATTCTCAAGTTGCTTTGCTTTGTTTTGGATCTGATTAGAGTTTGGAGAAACAATGCGAGCAAACACAATCATGTCAACTCATTCATACATTACATCACTTTTTTATACGAACTTTTTGCAATGCAGATCATTGTTTGTGATGATGTTGATGATAATTTGATGATGCCAATTTAGCTTTGATTTTTTTTTAGTTTGATTTCAATGTGGTCATCCCAGATGGTCTATGGTTTGGAGTAATCTGCTGCATCTCTTAAAATTGTTGATAAATTGTTAGCTTTTCAGTCAAATGCAGACTAACGTGGTGAATTGAGGATACTCATACAATGATGATGCTTATCAATGTAACTGGATAATATTTATTTCTTCTCCTTGATTGCCTTTGCCTATCGTCCAACATTATAAGCATGAAATCTTTGAAAGTGTATTCAAACATTCAACGTTAACAGCTGCCTACTTCCCGTGTTTGAGGCCGTATCAGTGCCGTGACGACGAGTGACTCGGTGCTGCTCCTGCTTCGCTCATTAGTATTCCTTAAATAAAGCTGTTAGACTATGGATGAAAGGTTCTTTGCCGCTTCATGGCCTCTTAAAACAAAAACAAGGCTTCCCTGCATCCGCTTATTTGAGGCAAATAGGCATAATGAGCGAACAAGCCAATGAGTTTCATTTACCCTTTTCCAACTTTTCTAATGAGCATTAAAACAGCCTTTAAAAAAAAAAGAAAAACACGCCACGTGGTCCAAAGCAAGGCATCATCTCACTCAGAAATAAATATGAATATCATTGTAACGTCAAACAGATTTTCCCAAAACCCTTCAAACACCTCGAGACCGACACGGGTTATTTCCCTGACTCCCAAATGTCAGGTTAAGTCCAAATATGGAAAATTGGAAGCCCACGATTGTTTTTTCCCCTGCGATTCTCACCTTCTCTCATGTCTCATCTTTGTTGCAGCTGTGCAATGCGGGAACCCAGGGACACCTGCTCACGGCCGTATTGCCCGTGTGAACGGCACAACCTTCTCCCACTCCATTGTTTATTCTTGTTTGGAAGGCTATTTCCTCTCAGGCGTACCGACACGCCAATGTCTGGCGAATGGCACGTGGTCAGGCATTGCTCCAAACTGCACAAGTGAGTATTATATGCACAGAATATAAGGTCACAGACCAAAGACTGAAAAAAAAAAATATATATATATATATATATTTTTTTTTTGTTTTGGTGATAAAATATATATGATGACCTATGGTTTGGAGTAACATATAAAAAAAAAAATATATATATATATATATATAATATATATATATATATATATATATATATATATATATATATATAATTTATAAAATATATATATATATATATATATTTTTTTTTTGGGGTGATAAAATATATATGATGACCTATGGTTTGGAGTAATATATTAAAAAAAAATATATATATATTAAAATATATATATATATATATATATATATATATATATATATATATATATATTTTTTTTTTTTTTTTTTTGTGATAAAATATATATGATGACCTATGGTTTGGAGTAACATATAAAAAAAAATATATATATATATATATAAATATATATATATATATATATATATATATATATATATATATATATATATATATATATATACATTTAAAAAAAAAATATATATATATATTTTTTTGGGGGTGATAAAATATATATGATGACCTATGGTTTGGAGTAATATATTAAAAAAAATATATATATATATATATATATATATATATATATATAAAAATATATATATATATATATATATATATATTTTTTTAGACCCCTCGTACAGTTTTCCAATGCATAACTCTCATTAAAAAGTGATTAGATCATTGGTAGACAGCAGTTTAATCAATAAATAAGATTCAGAATGTGTCGTCTGCAGTTTGAATCTCGCGCCCTCTCATATTTCCAGAGCTGTGATGTCACAGAAGACAAAGATTTAGTGGCTGCCGTGGCATGCGACTGTGTGCTTTTCGTTTTCACTCGCTCCCCAAATGCCTCCACACTTAAACAACGGTACATTCGCTGTGGCAGTTGGTGAAGTGTTGACACGAATGTTGCAGGAAGTGGCCTTAAAGTTGCATGCACCGGCAACACCTGATAATGGAGATTGTGAATTGACTCATTGGAGGAAAAAAAAAGAAAAGAATGATCTCTGACTGTTAGGGGAAGTGTGCTCAGTTTGAATGAATAGAACGCACGTCTGTCAGTAACTCAATTTTATATGCCTGTGGGCAATTACCCCATCTTTTGTTGCTGCTTACTAAAATAAGATGGATGAATTTGAAGCATTTCCATGGGTGTTGTAGACACGCACAACCACACGCGCACACACACACACACACAAATTGTCATGGCGCTGACTGTCAGTTGCACATAATTAACTCAGCCAGTCACCGTTCTTAATCTACATCATGAGCTTTGAAAAGCGGCTTTAAAAAAAAAAACACTAAAGTCGACACCCAAGACAAAAAGCAAAACACAACTCTCGTGAACTGTCACTGAATTGAAAAGTTTTATTTTTATTGGCAATATCTCTGCAAATGAGCATTGCAATGACTAGTACATATGGCAAATTATATTAAGCCGTCAAATAGATTTCATCGTCCACGACTCCAAAAAATCCTCCACATTCTCTCCACTTCTTTTTGTTTGAGTGACACACTCAAGCAATAGTGCCAATTACAGTCTGTGTTCGAATCTCGTTCCTGTTTGTAGTTTCTTTGGCCTCCTCCATCCAAAAAAACGATTTCCATTGATATGGATTTCAGTGCTCTCATTCTTTCTATGTTTTTAGTTTTTACAGCAGTCTGGCTATGTCTTTAGCTCACTTACAATATAAATCAGCATGTATTGTATTGTACAATGGCTTTGCAGGCGGCAAGTATGAATTTCTCTGCCACTTTTTTTTGATTCAGCGACATGGTAACTTGCTTTCAAGTCTCTCTCGTGTACCTTTGCACTTTTGCACTTCTTTCTGAAAATGAGTTCAAACTCACTGTACGAGCGCATCATTACGTCCAGTTCGAGAAGGGTGAAAAAGGCAGGCCTCCTCTTCCCCGTTAACGTGGTGACTCAAATCTTTGGCTCCATCGACTTGCGGTACATTCTTAACTCTAGGTGAAGCGACTCCGAGTCGATTCAACTGATTCAAATCCACTGTCGTGGAACCGGAATCTCAGTTTCCTATTTCCGAGTTAGATCAACTCAAAGTTCAGCATGAGACGCAGAGTTTGTTGAACACTTTTTGTGAAACACACCCCCAACAATATAAATACATATCTAACACAAATGAGCTGTATGGCCCATTCAAAAATGAATTGGCCCCCTTTGACTTGCAGTGTCAGATGTGTGATCTCTAAGGTAATGGTCCAGTGCCCAAGCATTTATTTTTTATTTTTTTGCAAGACAGACCCCAACGACATATTTTGACGGACCGTTGGACCTGCGACACGGCCGTCCTATGTCCTGTTTGGCCACTGTCTAACGGCGATGTAGTCGCTGGCACAGGAGCTAGGCCTCGTCAAGCCAGCTGCGACAACAACGATTGATCATACTTTTACACGACCCACCGCAAGGGTCAAGTTCAAAATAAAATCGCAACCAATTGGGCTCTGCATGACAATCAATGCTTTTGTCAATCATAGCTTTTACTTTTGAAGTTGGCCTTCGGGAGCAATCGTTGTGGCGACTGGCTTCACTTCGAATTGAGGCTTCATAGCCTGCCCCGCTGTCAAGCAGACTGACTGAGCTCCATTATTGTAGCGGGCAAAAGCGCGATGACAGACTTGAAGTGGAACACATTTTTCAATTTGCAGTGCTCATCCACAGTGAATATTGACCACGTCGCATTGCGAGCGAGCGATCGACAGCCTAAGCCACCAATTTATAAATGAATGGGCAATCAATCGGACCCCCCGTGGCTGAAGCCGGCCATTTTATGTTACCACCGTTTCCGACAGCTGTTCTCAATGAAAACATTTCTGTCAGTGCGTGTTTTGCGCGAGAATCCTTGTGGAGAGTCATCGAAAGCTTTCAAAGAATCAACTCCATTGATTGTATCAACCGTTCAGTGTATTTGATCTCAGTAATGTGAATCGTGACTGACAGAGGTTACGTTAACGTTTGGATGCAAATTTTGTCCCAATGGGCTTTGCTTTCATTTCATTCTTCACAAAAAATTGCGTTCTTTCCGAAGAAATGTGCATGTAGTGCTTCTCCCAGACTTAGTGGTACAACCGTATGCAATGCATGGCGGCATTTCCGCCTTTAGAAAACGTCATGAAAACGCCAAAGACGAATCAATGTATTCAAGTTAGGCGGGCTTAGCGAGCGGCAACGTAAGATGGCCGGCTGTTGCCACAGACGGCATTCTTAGTCTGTGGCGCAAGCCAGAGAGAGACGACTTTCATCGTGGAAATCATTCATTTGATTTTTTACTAAATATGTACAACAAAGGAAATAATATACAGTTTAAAATAAATATTATTTATTGACAACAGTCATCGAGACCTTCATGTGTTGGTTTTGTGGTAAGCGAGAGCGTGGGCAGTTACAGAATTGGGTTGAGTGGCAGAAAGGGGTTCAAAATGATAAAAGAAGTCTAGATAGAAATAGTGTGATTAGGATAGGTAAACGAGGATGGGTAGGGAGGAAATTAAGATAATACTTACCGTATTTTCACGAGCATTCGGCGCACCGTATTGTTGGGCGCAGTCTCAGTAACAGGTGCTATTTCTGTATTTTACAAATACACAAAACGCACTGTATTATTGGCCGCAGCCAGGCGTGGTAAAACATACGCCAGCTTAAACATACGGCCTGCATGCACGCACGCTAAAAACACGTTTTTAAAAAGGCAACGGAAGCAAAACTGAGTTCGGTTGTACTTTATTTAGCCATTTTACAATGTACTCGCGTTTTTCTCTTCACCTCTTACACGCTCACCCTTCACTCATTGGCGACTGGTACCTGCTAGGGGCGTGCCTTTAGCGTCCTCTTACACGCCCACCCTTCACTCATTGGCGGACTTCCGCATGCCTGTCGTCACTCATGTCCCGCCTTTTCTCTATATAAACATCGTGCTCGGCCAGAAGCGCTCTCAGTCAGGCTTTGGAACTCGGCTCTTACACTAGACGCTCCGCATTATAAGGCGTCCTGTTCATTTTGGAGAAAATGTAAGACTTTTAATGGCGCCTTATAGTCGTGAAAATACGGTAAGTTTAGGAAAGAAGACAAAGACGTGCAGTAAGCTATCGGCCTGTGGTGTTGAGTCAGGAAATACAAAAGAAAATGGGAGAAGTGGATCCAGTGAAGGTACAGGGGGATGAAAATGTGTTAAGTTGTAAAGATGAGGTGCAGGAAAAACAGCCTTGACCTTGTTGAATATTAGGAGAAAAATGATAAGTAAAAAAAAAAGGTACTGGGGGAGTGCAGGGTAGCATGAGGAGTGATGACAGGGATTCCGCTTGACGAAGATTTGGGAAGGTTCAAGAAAAGTATAACTGGAATAGAGGTGGGTCACGCCAAGTGATTACCGCGAACGCTGACTTCGGAACCGAGTGATAGTTTGTCAATCCACCAACATGACTCTATCGCTGTGCCTAAACACGGTCGCCATGACTTTTCCAGCTGAACACGCGGACTCTTGAATCGTTGTTTGGGCAGGCAGAGTGACACAATTCCTTGGATTCTCTTTTCGAATCAGACCCGTCGATAGTGGGCCACGGGGACTGTACTCTCGCTGTTACAATATGATGTTAAAAGCCAACACTTTATCGTTGTACATTATTGCCGCTTGTTGAAAGAGGGCATCCGGTAATATAAATAAATAATCATCATCATTTCAACTTTAACGGGTTTTACTGTGATTCAATTGACTGTGGAGGTGCTTGAGCGGATGGTAGTTTCTCTCATGGAGAAAGAAAGAAGGGAGAGTAAATGTTGCTCGACTCGGTGGCTGGAAAATTGAATTTTCAGGGCACGTTGAAGAATTAGCTCATTAGCTGGTGTGCCAAAGAAAAGAGACCAGCTCGGTGAACTGTGAAGTTTTCATGGTGTTGTTATAAAATAAACACGTAATACTCATCATTATTCCTCTCGACTGTATGGTTGACAAGTGTGTTGATTTGCAAGTCTTTTTTTTTTTAAATCACTCTATACTGACACTACCCCCCCCCCCTCACCCCGTTTGAGGTTTAATGTTAAGATGAGACGCTGAATTCATGCCAGCATGCCGATCAGTGTGTTGGTTGAGCTTTTAGCAGTGACCTGGTTTCTTAAATGTTGTGTAAATGAGCATTCCAGTTGAATTAAACATCACAGTCTGTTGGTAAGCAGAGATACGTGTGGATAAAAATGTTGCCTCGAGAAAGAAAAGCCCCACGGTGAAGAAATTGACAAAAGTATTAATCACCAAAAATGTCCTGAAAATGAGCTAATGGAAATCAGGCATTGCTTTTAAATTGTAGTTAAGAAGAAGAAGAAGACGGCGGCCCGGTAGTCCAGTGGTTAGCACGTGGGCTTCACAGTGCAGAGGTACCAGAGGTTCGATTCCAGGTCCGGCCTCCCTGCATGTTCTCCCCGGGCTTGCGTGGGTTTTCTTCGGGTGCTCCGGTTTCCCCCCACATTCCAAAGACATGCATGGTAGGCTGATTGAGCGCCCTAAATTGTCCCTAGGTGTGAGTGTGAGCGTGGATGGTTGTTCGTCTCTGTGTGCCCTGCGATTGGCTGGCAACTGATTCAGGGTGTCCCCCGCCTACTGCCCGAAGACGGCTGGGATAGGCTCCAGCACCCCCCGCGACCCCCAGTGAGGATCAAGCGCTTCGAAAGATGAATGAATGAATGAATGAATGAATGAATGAATGAATGAATGAATGAATGAATGAATGAAAAGAAGAATAAGACAATACAAATAGTTTGGACAAATATGATGGTCTATACTTTGATCTGCCATTTCTGAAATTAATGATTTATGTAACTCAGTGAGATTTGTGTACCTGTTGATGGGTGTATTGGCCAACTCCTGATGGGAAAAGTGCTCCAGCTGTCTCAGATTTTAAAGGTGCATTAGGGTTGCGTTTCAACATTTCTGTGAGGATGTCCTTTGAAGGAATGAGATGCATTCTCCTTCACTGATTGGCTGGCTGCTTTCCCGCATGCCTGTCGTCACTCACTTCCGCTTTTTCTCTATATAAACAGCGTGTCGGCTCTCAGTCAGGCTTTGGAACTGGGCTCATACACTAGACGCTCCGCATTATAAGGCGTCCTGTCCATTTGGGAGAAAATTTAAGACTTTTAATGGCGCCTTATGGTCGTGAAAATACGGTAATCTAGTGATGCTTAACCGTCATCATTTTGTAAGAAGCCTTTTCAACTTGTTCTCGTTGACATTTCACATTTCCTGATGCCTATGCTGTATCCCTAACGACAGTGATCACTTGTGGCGATCCAGGAATCCCAGCAAATGGGCTAAGATTTGGAGATGACACCACTGTGGGCCACAATGTAACCTTTATGTGCCAGCCGGGTTTTGTGATGAGCGGAGGGGACCACAGTGTCACCAGGACCTGCACCAATAACGGCACGTGGTGTGGTGCCATTCCGACATGCAAGGGTAAGTTCCACTCAAAGTCACATCAAATTGTACAGGAAGTAGTTTGTGGTGGAGGAGGATTAGTGGACACAGTAAATTACGAAAATGTTGAACTAACTATTCCATAATGTCAGATACAATGAGATAGGAGACACAGATACCGTAATATCGCAAATAAAATTACACTTGAATATTTTATGGCCCCTTAGAATAACCCTTCAAAAGCATTCCCCCCCCACCCCCCATCATATAATATCTGTATGGTCACCTCATTTTGTCACATGAGGAGGAGGATTTGGACCAAGCAGCAGCCAAGGGACAAAGGTGGCGAAGTAAAAGTCTATCTGCAAACATTCAAGCAAAAAACAGGGACTCGGGCCAAGTAAAAGTCTTTACATGCAAAAATGTAAAATAAATAAAAGAGAGCAGGGCGGGACGCAACAGGGCATGGAAGACTAATCATTCTAACAGTGTGTAACTAAGCACCTTAAGCTTACATAGAGAAAAACAAGACTAGCCCTGAGTGAGTAAATAATCCCCCAAAGCGACGAACAACGACCCAAAGAGCCAAAGCCCGTCGCAGTTAACAGATTTGCTCCTATCCATGCTCAAAAATGTAAATATTTTCCGCATATTCATTTAATATATTCCTTGTGTTCAGATGGATCTTTTTTTTTTTTTTTTTTCGTTCAGAAAAGTTTTCTTACCTCGTTTGGAGCCTCTTGTGTGACATTATAAAACGACGTGTGACGACTAAGCATTGTAACAATTGACTATGAGGGGAAAAATGTTGTGGTATAGAAAATATCTGTCCTTGTAGCCATCCAGGGAATATAAGGTTGTTTGTTTGGGGGTTTTGTTGCCTCGACTCATTTTACATAAATCCATTCACGACACCGTTTACGTGTCACTTCTTCCTTATACCTTGATTGAAGAAGAAGGTGAGGACGATGAGTCTGTAGAGATAGGTATTTGACCTATTTTACCCTTGGTCACAAGAAGGTAAGCCATTTTAAACTTTAAATGAATACTTTTTGGCATTTAACTCATTCGGTACCAGCCAATTCTAAACCAATTCTGAAAAGACGTATAAAAACGTCTTTGGGAGTGAATGAGTTAAAGAGTTACATCAGCTGCAGATAGTCTTTCGGCTGTACTTAACGGTTCAATAGATTGGCAAATAAGTGTATGTGAAAATGTTTGTGAGTTTATGTGTATCTGTAAAGCACATGTGAAAAGCAAAAACAATTTGATGAACCGAATACATGTATCAATTCTCATCTTTTCAGGTTATCAGATTATTTTTTCATGATACAGGTTTCTTGCATCACCCAAAAGTTGAACTTTTTAAATTGGGTTAAGTTGGGTAACATTGAATGAAATCAGCTTTGACGTTTTAAATGAAGCAACATAATAAAATTGTAATCAAATGCCATATTTACATTATTTTGAGAAAAAAAAATACTTTGCAAATGTTGCTCACTCTTAGAACCAAACAAACAAACAAACAAACAAAATAAATAAAACTTCACTAAGTTTTGGTGAAATTTACCGAGTAGATCCCATCTGATATGAATCCACTAATTTCCGATTTTTTTAGGATCTGTCTTGATTCGTCAATTACAGCTCTAAATTCCAGCAGCCTGGTAACGATAAAGGTAGCTTCATGTGTATCCGACTGTAAAAACAACAACAACACCCCAAAAATCCAATCATGTCTGCATCACCAATATAGTCTCTGTGGATTGTAAAATGTCACCTTTCGCTTCCTTGCCGTGGCCAAATAGAAAAGTCCGTCCATCCGTTATCCAAACCGCTTATCCTCATGATTACATTTCCAATTTAATATACAGTAACACTTAATAAGTATAATAAATTGTGGCCACAGTATTCAAACTTGAAACTGTCCAATCTGTTTCAGAAAAATATGACATTGTCGTGCATCCTGTCGTGCAGCACCTGCCAAATTAATTAACGAAATTCATGAAAATAGAAGATGTGCATATCTTTACCGTGAATTTGTGGGGTTGCAGGATTACCAGTAGGGATGTGATAAACCATTTCAACAAATACAGTCGCTGCTTGGTAGCCCAAATCAACTTTAGGGATCGGCTACTAATATAAGTCAAAAACAACCGGACTAATATTCACCAAGAGTGTGTGTGCTTATGTTTGTGTGTGAGCTGAATATATCACACTGAAGAAATGGATTCACAAGAACTTGTGACAGACAAAACAGGGGGGCGGGGTGGGGGGTGGGGCAATGGTTGAAAAAGCCGTCAGCAGAGGACAGGACAGGGCATGTTGTGTTGCAGGAAGAGCATACAAAGCCTGGCAGAAAAAAAATGTGATACATTGAGGAAAAATATTCAAAAAGGTCAACAGGTACGATTCTAAAAATACTACCGGTATATGAGATTAGCAAGAAAGGTAACGAAGAATGTCCCGCGTGGTTGCGCAGAGTCAAATTACTCTTAAAGCAACATTTTAAAAACTGCCTGTTTGCATTGATTATGGGAGCGCCATGTGGACAAAAGCGGTAGTGTTGTGCCTGAAGAAAGACCATATTTGTTGTTGTTGTTTATTGTTTATTGAGCATATATATATTACGCACAGTAACAGATTGACAAAAGGTAGGCAAAATTTATGAAAGGAAAATTAAAAAAGTATCCATCCATCCATCCATCCATTTTCTGAACCGCTTGATCCTCACTAGGGTCGCGGGGGGGTGCTGGAGCCTATCCCAGCTGTCTCCGGGCAGTAGGCGGGGGACACCCTGAATCGGTTGCCAGCCAATCGCAGTTAAAAAAGTATGTAAAAGAAAAAAAAAACCCACTCATCGTCACAGTTGCATGCTCAACGGAACCCCTTATATTTCCCATGAGGACCAATGTGTAGCGTTGTGAAATCCCGATTTCCCGGTGGCCTGCACTTGGATTGAATTACATTTCTTGTTTCCAGTGGAGCAGCTGTGTGAAGGATGACTAGCGATGAGGTAATAATCTGTGTCTAAACAATACGATGTTTAAAATAAACTTTATCTTCGGTTTCGTAGCGTATTTCCCAAGCGTACCTCGAACGCCCTTACCTAGAACCTTGAAACAGATCAATAAAACGTGATCTTGTATAATTTCATAGGAGACACACGTACAGATCCCGGCAGGAAGGTTCCGCATTCCTTGAACACCAACCCTGCAAAATCTGCTGTATTACGTTCCAGCATAAAGACCACCACCTGCCCCTCCTCCCCCGACTCTGTACCCTCCACACTAGTCAAAGCCTGTCTCCCTGCTCTCACCCCACTTATTCGCTCTGTAATTAATTCCTCCCTGTCCACTGGCTCCGCCCCCCGCCCCTCAAACTCGCCTCTGTTACATCCGTCCTCAAAAAAACCTGGCCTTGACCCTGACATCCCACAAAACTATTATCCCATTTCAGATCTCTCAATTCTGTCAAAAACTCTTGAACAATTGTCACCTCACAACTCAAAACCCACATCGACTCAAATAACCTCCATGGACCATTTCAATCCGGCTTCAGATCCCATCACAGCACAGAAACAGCCCTCTTAAAGTCACCAATGACCTCCTCCTCGCCTCTGACACCCACTCCCTCAACATTCACGTCTTACTTGACCTCAACACTCCTTTTGACACCATAAATCAGTGAATTTTTCTCACCCGTTTTTAATCCTCCCTGAAAATCACTGGCACTGCTCTCTCCGAGTTAAAATCATACCTCACCGACTGCCACCAGTTATAGAATATCCATCCATCCATCCATCCATCCATCCATCCATCTTCTACCGCTTATCCGGGGTCGGGTCGCGGGGGCAGCAGCTTAAGCAGGGAAGCCCAGACTTCCCTCTCCCCAGCCACTTCTTCGAGCTCTTCCTGGCGGATCCCGAGGCGTTCCCAGGCCAGCTGGGTAACATAGTCTCTCCAGCGTGTGTCCTGGGTCGTCCCCGGGGTCTCCTGCCAGTGGGACATGCCCGGAACACCTCACCAGGGAGGCGTCCAGGAGGCATCCTGATTAGATGCCCGAGCCACCTCATCTGGCTCCTCTCGATGTGGAGGAGAAGCGGCTCTACTCTGAGCCCCTCCCGGATGACCGAGCTTCTCACCTTATCTCTAAGGGAGAGCCCGGACACCCTGCGGAGAAAACTCCTTTCGGCCGCTTGTATCCGGGATCTCGGTTCTTTCGGTCCATAGATGAGGGTTGGGACGTAGATCGACCGGTAAATTGAGAGCTTCGCCCTTTGGCTCAGCTCCTTCTTTACCACGACAGACCGATACAGCGTCCGTATAGAATGTACATTGACTACATTTCAATCCAACACAGTCCATGCCCCCCAAGGTGTCCCCCAAAGCTCAATATTTGTCCCCCTTCTCTTTATCCTTTACATGCTTCCCCTTGGTCACATCACACACATCACACACGTCAGAAATCCTCATCATCGGCCCAAAATCACTTCACACATCCTGCCCTGATTTCTTACTTTTTTTGACGGCTTTTCATTTATTTGGTTGTTTGCAGCTTCCACCAATTACAGCAGTAATCATGCATAGACGTTTGAATCAACTCCTGCTGTAACGAATGGGAAAAGGGGGAAGTGACTTAGCACTAAGCACATTTGTAGTTTTTTTTTTTTTTTTTATGTGACATGGTGTCTGCCACCTTTCTCACAGTTGGTTTGTGCCAATGAAAGTGAAAGAGACCCCCTCGGCCATGATAACGGTACCATTCAAATAGTTGTAAGTTGCTGTTGTGGGTAATAGGCTGTGTGCCTATTCGGGAAATGCACACACCCCCATTCAAGGCACGTATGCGTTTGTGCTTGGGTTGATCTTTTTTTGTTGTTGTTTTGGGGTTTTTTCCCAAAAGGATACATTTCATTGCATAATATTGCACCTTAACATTTTAAAGCAACAGTTTTGGGGCTCACTAAAACAAAGCATTTTTAATTGCACTAACTGACGTTTATAACTGTTGACGGTGACACAGTTAATGAGGAAGAGCTTCACGCACACAAAGCCAACGCTAGAAGCACCTTTGGAACCTGATGATGGATGGCCAGCCGATCTTCTTTATTAACAAGACGATCACTGTAATTGCTTCCAAAAGTTATTTGTTCATTTTGTTGCTGCAATTCACATCAAAAGTTAGTAGGATGCACCACAACCACACATGGCAGCTGTTGGTCCAATGAACATGACATCAAACTACGATTTATGATTCATAAGTTACTGCCCATCGTCACAGCCCAAAGTCAGTTATTTGCATCAAAGATGATAAACCGGTGACGCGCACAGTATGGAAGCAAATCCCGCAAAGAGAAAGGTCTGCCGGGCAGATGGTCGTCTTATTGTTGCTATGAAACTGTTCCCAACTTGCTGCCTCACTTATGCAGAACAAAAGCAGGTGTTTTATTGCGCGTTGTGTTTTTCTCTTGAGAATGGGGAAAGACAAATGACACGTAAGAGGAAAATAGATTAGGGGAGATTTGGTAAGCACATCAAGAGATACAATAAGGAATACTTACATGGATACAAATGGCATACCTGAAGGCCAATTGAATTATTTTAAATAAGAATAGGTGTTATAGAGTCGCTGATGGTGTAGTGCTACACTCACCGGACGTGTGCCGGCAGCGCGGAATCGCTTCCCACTCAGGGACGGTGTGGATGTGGATGTGAATGATTGTTCGCCTCCTTATTTGCCCTGCAAATTAAAACAAACTTTGAGAGAGAATAATATGAATAATATGAATGATACTAATAATAATAACAATAAAATATATTTCACAACAGCTCTGATTGCAAGTTGCAGTTGCTCACTCTGAACCCGAACAACTTCTGGCAATGTAGATCATGTGCCACCGTAGGTTAAAGGTGACCTGCTTTTTTTATTTTAGTGCAGTGTGCACGAACACAAAAATATATAAGATTCATAACCCGCACACAGGCACACAAGTCTTTTTTTTTATTTTTGTTTTTTTGCCTTTACTTCCTACACCCCTTACGACTGACTTGGGACCAGTCTGCAGGCTACCGGTTGATCGCGAGTGTCGCATTGGGCACGCCTGGCGGAGAGAATCTGCCGATGGGCTGGTGCGCTTCAGGAGTCGTAGTAATCGGGGAGATGGAAATCAGCTGCCGACATCTCGAACACAACAAACCTGCAAAGCTTCCAAACACACACACACACACACACACACACACACACACACACACACACACACACACACACACAAACACAGATTGTTGAGCCAGCATACCTGACAAACTTGGGCTTTTATTTAGGAGACTATTGCTATGTTGGGCCTGGGTACCTGTTTTATATGAGAACAATCTCATGGGTAACCAACAAACAAAACTATTGAGTTTTGAATCCTGAAATGACACATGGGCCGATTACTTTAGATTGTTGGTTTTGCCATCAGAAGGAAGAACATCTGATTTTTCCCAGAACTTGCACATACAAAAATACACATTTTCTAATGAACACAATTTACATTTACTACAATAATGAAGATGATAATAATAACACTGTTAAAATACCGGTACTTTTTGTCATATTTGTTTCTCTTTAAACCAAACTGCAGACTAGATATGCTGTACAAATTGCCATTTTATATATATATATGTGTGTGTGTGTGTGTGTGTGTGTGTGTGTGTGTGTGTGTGTGTGTGTGTGTGTGTGTGTATATATATAAAAAAAAATCCTCATCTCACCCCTTGGGTGGTGTCCGTCCCCCATTCAGCTCGGGTCCTCTACCAGAGGCCAGGAAGCTTGAGGGTTCTGCGCAGTATCCTTGCCGTTCCCAGCACTGCACATTTCTGGACCGAGATGTCCGATGTTGTTCCCGGGATCTGTTGCAACCACTCATCTAATTTGGAGGTCACTGCCCCGAGTGCTCCGACCACCACAGGCACGACTGTCACCTTTACCTTCCAGGCTCTCTCCAGCTCCTCTCTGAGCCCTTGGTATTTCTCCAGTTTCTCGTGTTCCTTCTTTCTGATGTTTCCATCACTTGGGACCGCTACATCCACTACAACGGCTTTCTTCTGCCCTTTATCAATGATCACGATATCCGGTTGGTTCGCCATTACCATCTTGTCAGTCTGGATCTGGAAGTCCCACAGGATCTTTGCTCGGTCATTCTCCACCACCTTGGGAGGTGTTTCCCATTTTGACCTTGGGGTTTCCAGTCCATACTCGGCACAGATGTTTCGTAGACTATGCCAGCCACCTGGTTATGGCGTTCCATGTAGGCTTTCCTGCCAGCATTTTACACCCTGCAGTTATGTGTTGGATCGTCTCGGGTGCCTCTTTGCACAACCTACACCTTGGGTCTTGTCTGGTGTGGTATATCTGGGCCTCAATGGCTCTGGTGCTCAGGGCCTGCTCCTGAGCAGCCAGGATGAGTGCCTCTGTGCTGTCCTTCAGGCCAGCCCTCTCTAGCCACTGATAGGACTTCTTGAGATCAGCCACTTCACTTATGGTCCGGTGGTACATCCCGTGTAGGGGCTTGTCCTCCCATGATGGTCCCTCTTCCAGCACCTCATCCTCTGTTCCCCATTGTCTGAGACAATATATATATATATATATATATATATATAAAAAATCCTCATCTCACCCCTCGGGTGGTGTCCGTCCCCCATTCAGCTCGGGTCCTCTACCAGAGGCCAGGAAGCTTGAGGGTTCTGCGCAGTATCCTTGCTGTTCCCAGCACTGCACATTTCTGGACTGAGATGTCTGATGTTGTTCCCGGATCTGTTGCAACCACTCATCTAATTTGGAGGTCACTGCCCGAGTGCTCCGACCACCACAGGCACGACTGTCACCTTTACCTTCCAGGCTCTCTCCAGCTCCTCTCTGAGCCCTTGGTATTTCTCGAGTTCTCGTGTTCCTTCTTTCTGATGTTTCCATCACTTGGGACCGCTACATCCACTACAACGGCTTTCTTCTGCCCTTTATCAATGATCACGATATCCGGTTGGTTCGCCATTACCATCTTGTCAGTCTGAATCTGGAAGTCCCACAGGATCTTCGCTCGGTCATTCTCCACCACCTTGGGAGGTGTTTCCCATTTTGACCTTGGGGTTTCCAGTCCGTACTCGGCACAGATGTTTCGTAGACTATGCCAGCCACCTGGTTATGGCGTTCCATGTAGGCTTTCCTGCCAGCATTTTACACCCTGCAGTTATGTGTTGGATCGTCTCGGTGCCTCTTTGCACAACCTACACCTTGGGTCTTGTCTGGTGTGGTATATCTGGGCCTCAATGGCTCTGGTGCTCAGGGCCTGCTCCTGAGCAGCCAGGATGAGTGCCTCTGTGCTGTCCTTCAGGCCAGCCCTCTCTAGCCACTGATAGGACTTCTTGAGATCAGCCACTTCACTTATGGTCCGGTGGTACATCCCGTGTAGGGGCTTGTCCTCCCATGATGGTCCCTCTTCCAGCACCTCATCCTCTGTTCCCCATTGTCTGAGACAATATATATATATATATATATATATATATATATATAAAATCCTCATCTCACCCCTCGGGTGGTGTCCGTCCCCCATTCAGCTCGGGTCCTCTACCAGAGGCCAGGAAGCTTGAGGGTTCTGCGCAGTATCCTTGCTGTTCCCAGCACTGCACATTTCTGGACTGAGATGTCTGATGTTGTTCCCGGGATCTGTTGCAACCACTCATCTAATTTGGAGGTCACTGCCCCGAGTGCTCCGACCACCACAGGCACGACTGTCACCTTTACCTTCCAGGCTCTCTCCAGCTCCTCTCTGAGCCCTTGGTATTTCTCGAGTTTCTCGTGTTCCTTCTTTCTGATGTTTCCATCACTTGGGACCGCTACATCCACTACAACGGCTTTCTTCTGCCCTTTATCAATGATCACGATATCCGGTTGGTTCGCCATTACCATCTTGTCAGTCTGAATCTGGAAGTCCCACAGGATCTTCGCTCGGTCATTCTCCACCACCTTGGGAGGTGTTTCCCATTTTGACCTTGGGGTTTCCAGTCCGTACTCGGCACAGATGTTTCGGTAGACTATGCCAGCCACCTGGTTATGGCGTTCCATGTAGGCTTTCCTGCCAGCATTTTACACCCTGCAGTTATGTGTTGGATCGTCTCGGTGCCTCTTTGCACAACCTACACCTTGGGTCTTGTCTGGTGTGGTATATCTGGGCCTCAATGGCTCTGGTGCTCAGGGCCTGCTCCTGAGCAGCCAGGATGAGTGCCTCTGTGCTGTCCTTCAGGCCAGCCCTCTCTAGCCACTGATAGGACTTCTTGAGATCAGCCACTTCACTTATGGTCCGGTGGTACATCCCGTGTAGGGGCTTGTCCTCCCATGATGGTCCCTCTTCCAGCACCTCATCCTCTGTTCCCCATTGTCTGAGACAATATATATATATATATATATATATATATATATATATATATATATATATATATATATATATATATACAAAATTAATTCTGTAGGGGGATATAGAATTTATTTTGTGATTTCCTCGCTCGATTTTCTGTTTTGATGCCATTACTTTCAATTTTCGTCGTTTCATTTAAGGACAGTAATAGTTCATTTACATTTTTCAGAGGCGGTCATGAACGCCTCTCAAGTTGAACGGACGCCTCTCGAGTTGAATGGAAGGAGCGGAGCACCGTCTAGTGGATACATTGTAGATTGCGCGTTTTAGACCGAAGCGTCTATAATATATGAACAAAATTTACAAAATATCCATTCATTGAAGGTGCGCCTCATAATCCAGTGCGTCTTTTCGTGTGGAAAATACGGTATATATATATATCGATATATAGATATAAATCTGTGTGTATATATATATATATAGATAGATAGATATATATCGATATAGATATGTGTAGATATAGATATATGGAAAACATCCATTCCAGCGTTGTACAACCAAGTGAAAGAGGACATTGGGAAGGAAATATAATACATCATTTTACACTGCCACTATGGATAGTCCTGTCTGTGGTGTATGAGTTGTGTTCATATTAGTTGAATATTGTTGTGATTAATAGAAAAACAAAAAAAAAACAATCTGAGTATTTAATTTTTATTGATTTATTCATGATATAAAAAAACTGAATCTGAGTATTTAATTTGTATTGATTTATTCATGATATTTTATTATGCAACAATTCAATGCAAATATTCCATACCCCTGAGATTTGAAACATGACTGCACTTAAAAAGGAGATACTTTCATTATTTTCGCTCATCATTGGCATTAAAAAAAAATACTATCATTTATCCTGGATGGATATATTTTCCGGGGGAAAAAAAGACACTGACAGGCCTACCAGTATATAATGTTAATACAGTTCACGATCAACAGAATATTACTTTTAGCAGGTTGCATTCAGACATGCCCAGACTATAAAATTTTAAGTGCGTTCATAAAGATGAGTCAATTTTGTGAGCATATTCATTAGACAAACCCGCACGATATAATGCGCTCCAATACATAATACATCTGCAATCATGTTGGCCGTAAAATACATTATTTAATGTCACTCTCAGAGAGGTATTACTTCAGCACTGTTTATCACTTGTTATTAAAATGTATCAATTATGCAAACTGTTCATACAACATAACAATATGAAACATAAAGTGGTACCTTGACTTCAAGTTTGATTTGTTCCATGACCAAGCTCATAAACCCAAATTTACATGTATTCCAAGTCAATTTTCCCAAGTGAACTGTTTTCTACTGCATTAAAATGTTCCAGCACCCCATCCCTCTACACCCCCCAAAAAACTTAGTATTGTTATAAAATCGTAGAACAAACCCATTTCCAATGACGCTGGGACTTTGTGTTCAACATAAATCAAAACAGAATACAATGATTTGCAAATCATGTTCAACCGGTACACTGTGTAAACGAATACACTTCAAAGGCAAAATGTTTAATGAGCCCATCCCAGCTGTCTTTGGGCAGTAGGTGGGGGACACCCAGAACCGGTTGACAGCCAATCTCAGAGCACTGAGAGACGAACAACCATCCACACTCACACTTAGGGACAATAGAGTGTTCCGTTAACCTGCCATGCATGTTTTTGGAATGTAGGAGGAAATCAGAGGACCCATGGAAAACATACAAACTCCACACAGAATTGAACCCTGAACCTCTGCACTCCAAAGGCTGACATGCTAACCTAACTGGAAGAATCCTGGGATAGGCTCCATCACCTCCCGCGACCCTTGTGAGGATAAGAGGATTGGAAAATTGATGGATAGAGAGAGAGAGAGAGCTACTAACTGAGTGATGATAACAAATAGAGTCCACCTCTTTGTAATCTAGACGCACTATAAATGCGCCTGTTCTGTAATTGCGTCAGAGATCTGTTAAAATAATATTGAGGAGCAAACAATATAATGAAGACCATGAAACACACCAGGCAGGTCCGGGGATAAAGTTGGGTAGATAAGTTAAGTTTGAAGCAGGATAAGGATGTGAAAAGATTTCGCTAGCTTCAAACGTCTCACAAAGTTCAGTCGATCATATTGAAGTTGAAAAAGTATCACACCTACCCTCGAAACCTTTAGCCCAGACAAGTTGCTCAAGATAAGAAAAGCTTTATTAGTCTCGCAATGGAGAAATTCCCAATTCACAGCAGCAAAATTTATGAAAGGAAGAAGTAGAACAACAAAATATAGGAGCTGCTGGAAAGGCAGCCACTCTCGCGGCGCCATCTTGAAGTCAAAATAACAAAAATAACACAACACAACACAGGACACAGACAGTCGTGCAATCTTCTCCACTTTCCTGCATACGCTTTGTTGTCTGAAGCAGTTATAGATGAAAGAGGAGAGGATCAAAGTGTCCTTTCACCAGTGGATCAGACACGTCATGCCGAAAACGTGCACACGTCTGCTACAAGCTAAGTTTTGAAAGCAAACACGAAGCTGTAGCGTCCATTGACGAAAAGAGATTCGTTCGCTTCTCCTGTCCCACGTAATCCGCTTCAACTCCAAGCCGCGACTCCCGGTTCCACATCCGCATCAGTGCTCTGCGCTAACGCTCCGAAATATAGAATGAAAGTCCAGACTTGAATCCAGAATCAGAATCAGAATCATCTTTATTGGCCAAGTATGTAGAACACACAAGGAATTTGTCTCCGGTATACACGCTGCATTAGTATCATCATAAACAAGAACATGACAAATAGGTATGGAAGGACATTTCATAATGTAAGTGAACCATAGTTTCAAGCAGAGCTAAAGTGATCAGTGGTAGAATACAATACACTATTACAGTTTGTACAGTTGGTGTAGAAAATCATTGAACCATTTTAGAGTGACCAGTAACAATATTTGTTGTACAAGAAGAGTGACTATGTCAGTGACTGTTTAGGGAGTTAATGGCTAGAGGGAAGAAGCTGTTCAAGTGTCTGCTGGATTTGGTGCGCATGGATCTGTAGCGCCTGCCTGAGGGGAGTAGCTGGAAAAGGTGGTGGGCAGGATGCGGGGGATCCAGGAGGATTTTCCGTGCCCTTGTCTTGATTCTTGCGGTGTGCAAGTCCTCAAGAGTGGGTAGGGCGGTGCCAATGATTTTTTCTCTTTCCTGAGTTGCCTGAGTTTGGGAGTGAACCATGGCTTGTTATTGTTGTAGGAGCGGAAGGACTTTGTTGGTACACACATGTCCTCATAGAAACTGATGTATGATGTTACAGTGTCTGTGTATTCATCCAGTGTGCCCATTGAAGTTTCAAAGACGCCCCAATCAGTGCAGTTGAGAATCTTTGGAGAGATCTGAAAATTGTTGTCCACAAACGCTCTCCATCTATCCTGACTGAGCTGGAGCTGTTTGGTTCATAAGACTGGGCAAAAATGTCAGTCTCTTGACGTGCAAAGGTGATAGAGACACACCCCAAAAGACTTGCAGTTGTAATCACAGCAAAAAGATGGTTCTAAAAAGTATTAACTCAGGTTGGGCTGATTTATTTTATACGTTTTATATCATGAGTTTCATTCAACTTGACAACAAAAATCCCACAGCACCGGGTCAGGAGTAGGGATGTTGCTTCAGCACGCAAATGTTCATTTTGGCCATTAAGTGTTGGATATTCAGGGCATGGTGGGCAAGCACGTTGTCATGGTGAGGCAAGCACGACGGGCCCAATTTTCATTCCCAGTACGTCGCGCAGTCTGTGCGCATGGGTGGAGTTTCCTTTCTTCTGTTATTTTCCTTGACTGACGCCGCTTGAATCGGTGGTTTTGCGCTGCCGTGTGCCTTCATTAATGCATTTAAATTCAGCAGAGGGAGACATGAGAGAGGCGCGCTTTGCAGGAAGAGGCGCACACGTGGTCGAAATGCATGCTGAAGGATTCACTTGAGTGCATGCGGGAGATCGATGTGCAGAAAATGCATTTACAGTGAAAAGGAACCACAAGAAGATCTCTTGCGGATGATGTAACATGGACAGTTGGAGATCGCCTTGAACATCCAATCGTGCGTTCGTGTGTGAGTCCCTACCCCTGAATTTGTGCTGCGCAGTCAGGGCGAGTGCTGATATATTTTCAAGATGAGAATGATTATAACCGGGGACGTTGTATCGGTCTGTCGTGGTAAAGAAGGAGCTGAGCCAAAGGGCGAAGCTCTCAATTTACCGGTCGATCTACGTCCCAAACCTCATCTATGGTCACCAGCTAATGGGTCGTGACCGAAAGAACGAGATCCCGGATACAAGCGGCCGAAATGAGTTTCCTCCGCAGGGTGTCCGGGCTCTCCCTTAGAGGGGAAGGGGCTCAAAGTAGAGCCGCTTCTCCTCCACATCGAGAGGAGCCAGATGAGGTGGCTCGGGCATCTAATTAGGATGCCTCCTGGACGCCTCCCCGGTGAGGTGTACCGGGCATGTCCCACTGGCAGGAGACCCCGGGGACGACCCAGGAGACACGCTGGAGAGACTATGTTACCCAGCTGGCCTGGGAACGCCTCGGGATCCCCCGGGGAGAGCTGGAAGAAGTGGCTAGGGAGAGGGAAGTCTGGACTTCCCTGCTTAAGCTGCTGCTCCCGCGACCCGGCCCCGGATAAGCGGTAGAAGATGGATGGATGATTATAATTCGTTTGATGATCTGTCCGAATCTGTCTCTCTGCACCTCAGTCAAATACACCAAATACATCATGTGACACCATCTGGGCTACCATTTGGACCTGCTCTTAGGTAGTCTAATGTAACAGATATGACCAAACAACACATTGGCCCGCTTCAAACACAAGTTACAGGAAGGCCTCGAAATTAAAAGTTCCCACTTCACATTCGGAGACTGGAGCACAACGCCTCAGATGAACAAGAACGGGACCTTTCTCTCTTTCAGTGAACAGAACTGTTTCCCTTTCCAATGAACACATGCTGGTAATTAAGTTAGCATGTCTTCAACAGGCGGCACGGTGCACGACTGGTTAGCGTGTTGGCCTCACAATGCAGAGGTGCAGGGTTTGATTCCGGCTCCGGCCTTCCTGTTTGGAGTCTGCATGTTCTCCCCGTGCCTGTGTGGAGGAGGAGGTGGAGGTCGGCGGTCCGGTCGTGGATCGCGGTCCGCCAGTTGAGGAAAGCTGGCTTACGTGCATGAAATTTTTTTTCACACTAGGGGGTATTTTCGCCCATGTAGGTTTCGTTGTAGAAGAGTTTCACTGTATAAAGAAAAATATGAAGAATGATCCTTCCGGGAGACAGAACATCAACTCATTGGACCACAAATGCAATAAAATGAAAGTTTTCATACTACCAACTCGAAAGAACTTTGATTCTTTATCGGGTTTATTTGGGCGACTTCAAGTTGCATGAAACTTATTTCTCATGCAATTAATAATGTTTCACCATGTAAACACAAGAGTTAAACCTTCTTCATTGCACAGATGCTTGCACACCTCGCACGCATGCATCGGCGAGAGTGTTTAATTTCCCATCTGTCTCCCTTGCGCACGCAGACACTAAAATGAGCACACCTTCACGTCTGCTTGGACCACGGCGGCTGCTAGAATGCTGTCAGCTCTTGCTGACCCGTGTGCATTAGTCAGCCAGCTAGAATATCCCTCTGACTCACTCCGCTGCTCTCACTTCTGCAACAGCACTTATTTCTCTCAAGGGGCAAATGAATAAAATACAGACCAAAGAGCGGAGTGTGATTACTAAATGGGCGCTTTATTTTAATTTAGGCATTTCTCCACATCATGCGCCATTAGGAAGGAACGCAGATTCATTTTTTCAATTCCTGTCACCCCCTGCCTCCATTTACTTGGCCTATTGCAAAAGGCTTTTGAGGACAAACCGGGGATTTCATTTGGTTTGATTCTTTATCGAATGAGAAGATATTAAGGCCATCAGACAGTACTGCCACTTAACTTTTTGTGTGACTGTCATTTTTTTCTTTTGTTTGATTCAACTCAAAGACCTTGTATATTGACTTCTGTGATTTCATTCTTAATAATTGAAATGTGTTTGAAGAGTGCTGAAAACACGTGAACTAGTTCGCACTTACCGTATTTTCACGACCCTTCGGCGCACCGTGTTGTTGGGCGCAGTCTCAGTAACAGATGCTATTTCTGTGTTTGACACATACACAAAACGCACTGTATTATTGGGCGCAGCCAGGCGTGGTCAAACATACGCCAGCTTAAACATACGGCCTGCATGCACGCACGCTAAAAACACGTTTTTAAAAAGGCAACGGAAGCAAAACGGAGTTCGGTTGTACTTTATTTAGCCATCTTACAATGTACTCACGTTTTTCTCTTCACCTCTTACACGCTCACCGACGGGTACAAGCTAGGGACGTGCCTTTAGCGTCCTCTTACACGCCCACCCTTCACTCATTGGCAGACGTCCGCATGCCTGTTGTCACTCACGCCCGCCTTTTCTTTATATAAACAGCGTGTCGGCTCTCAGTCAGGCTTTGGAACTCTGCTCATACACTAGACGCTCCGCATTATAAGGCGTCCTGTCCATTTGGGAGAAAATTTAAGACTTTTAATGGCGCCTTATGGTCGTGAAAATACGGTAATTGTTGACATATACTTTGTAGGACTCACCTTATAACTGGCACATCTTCGTTTTCATGCTAGGGAAAGTCTAATTTACCGTGTGTGGGTTCCTCATTGGGCCATGCTGGGCGCACCAGCGGAACAAAGGGCATTTTCTTTCACCCACCTCTAACGCAACTGAAAAGTTGGTCACTGAATGTAGAATAGACCTTAGACCAGCTCGGAACAGGTCTAAGTAGTGGTTAAATGAGATTTTGCTGGATTTGATCAAGGTTTCGGCAGACAGATCCTGAGCTTTGTGGACTCGTGTGGTGAGTGTCATCATGTTTCATTCATAAAGTATAACAACGTGCAGTGAACACTCTGAATCATTGAAGAAATCAATTCAATGAACGCATAATTATTCTCACCATCTTCGTGATATTATTTGGAACAACACCTCTTTGGGCTGCAGCACAGCTCTGCCGGGGGGGTGGAACGGTGTTGTCAAGTGGCAGGGTCGCACACAGAAGGGAGCAATCGGGGTCAAAGGCGGTCTCCAAGTGCGCACTTGACAGCGGTGATCTGTGATCGCCCTAGCCAAATTAACAGTAACCGCCCATGAAAGTCGGCTTGCAGTTTCTTAAAAACAAATATCAAAGACTGCGTGTGCCTCTCTTGGGCTGGATTTCAAGGAAATGACGTGAGCTGCTTCCATTTTCCGGCAAAGAAGCTGTGTTCACTCCCACACCGGCGCATATTGCACATTTGTATCTGCACCCGTCTATGAAAATATCAAAAGAAAGAAAACAACACGCATGCACACATTTTATATGAGACTTGCCCTAGGTACAAAAATAGAGCCCAGTTACATTCTAACAGCTAAATGCTAAATCCAAGCCCAAATACAAATAGGGCTTTCTGGCATTTGTCCGCCCTCCTCCACAATATGAGTACTGAGCGCTGTTTTTACGGATGACCTGCTCACCCGCCCACCTAGCCTGCCTGTCCGCATCTTCGCTAGTTCACTGTGTAATGTGGACCCACACAAAACACAAACCGAGTGAGGCTTACTGGATGACGCCAACGATGGTCTGCGGGCCGTTGACCTCGCGGGTTAGTTGGTTTGTGGGCGTTTGCAAGCCCACTAGCCCACTGGCTAATGTCATCCGATAAGTCACTGCTTCACTGTGTCGTGTGTGGGTCCGCATACCAGAGACAATTCTGAGAATGTTAAGTGGTGATCAAATCAATCAGCACATGCTATTCAGCCTTTGGCTCAAACGACAGACTCTTGAGCACATATCGTGTGTTCATACATGAACGTATTTGAGTAACAAATAAGAAGAGCAGGCCGTGTTTTCAACACCTTCAGCAGACACAAACATAGCATGAAGGGTAATTACCGTAATTCCCGCACTATAGAGCGCACCTGATTATAAGCCGCACCCACTACATCTTTAGAGGAAAACCAATTTTGTACATACACAAGCCGCATGTGCCCACATTAAAAGAAAGACGGTACACAGAGAGAGTTTTCAAAGTTTTAATCATATATCTTAACAATAATAATATAACTTTCTTCCCAAACGGTGCCTGTGACGCGGCAGTAAAGCGCTAGCAACATGGTAACAACACACAGAATAGCAACACAGTATAACAGGTCTGGTAAAAGAACATAGCGGTACTTGTCAAAATCACGGTGAGCCGTCGTTTATGCCAAGTTGTCGTGCAGCAGCTCTGTTTCCTTCTTTATCGTACAGCTCGATTGCTTTTAGTTTGAAAGCTGCATCATATTCCCTTCTTTTTGCATTTTCCATGATGAGGGTATGTTCACGCTAATTTTATGTATGCACAAGACAGGAAGTTGCAGTCTTCCTCGACGCATATATTCCACCGGTCTTAATCTGACCTTTTCTACTCGAGCGCCCCCTGGCGGCCGTTGGAAAAATTACACAAATTGGCCGCATCACTGATTAAGCCGCAGGGTTGAAAGTTTGGGAAAAAAGTAGCGGCTTATAGTCCGGAATTTACGGTATTTTTCCCCTGATTTTGGAGCCACGTTTTATCTAAATGATGTTTTTATTTATTCATATTCATCAGGCTAGTTAAAAACACATTCTGTGGAGTGTCAAATTCTGAAGTCGTTTTATTTTCACTTTACAGGGACTTTAGAGGGAGCCAGTGTTTTGCTCAGACTTGATGTTTGAAAACAACACACTTTGACCACTTGTTTTTTTTTTTTCTCCAGTGAATCTTATTCGCAGTTTTCGAGGGACGAAGGGAGAATGGGGACGAGAGAGGGATTTAGAATCGAGGGAGAAAGAATGGAGAACTAAAACATAAAAAGAAATTCACTTGTGCATAATTTTACTAGCCAGTCGTGCTGTTTGTGTGGCACAGACACACACAT
Organism: Hippocampus mohnikei; assembly: GCA_026261675.1. NCBI lineage: Eukaryota > Metazoa > Chordata > Actinopteri > Syngnathiformes > Syngnathidae > Hippocampus > Hippocampus mohnikei. Next base: position 963,571 of record JAKGUB010000556.1, read on the forward strand.
ACACACACTTCAGACACACATTATAAGTCCTGCCAACACCTTCCATCCCATGTTTGGCGCATTCAACGCAGAGGCACAAATGATGCTTCGAACTATTTAGGAAAATGGGGACACTCTTTGCCTGCCCATGCCTTGTATGGCTTCCAGCTCTTTTCTTTAATTTCCATTTATTTTATGTTCTCAATTTATTGTTGATAGCCAACCTGTTCATTAAAGGCCTCGTTACTGATCCAAAGCAACAAGACTATCCATCCATTGTCTGATCCGCTTATCCTCATGAGGCTCACAGGCGGGCCGCAGCGTATCTCGGCCGTCTTCAGGCAGCAGGCAGGGTACACTCTGAACTGGTTTCTAGCCAATCGCAGGGTACAAACAAACAACCATGCGTGTGTGCGCACAATCACACTTACGGACAAATTAGAGCACTCAGTCAACCTACAATCAATGTTTTTGGAATATCAGGATGAAATGGGAGTAAATCGGAGAAAACCCAGACAGGCGAACATGCAAGCTGCACACAGGAAGGCCCAGGCCGGATTCGAACCCATGACCTGTGTACTGCGAGGCGGACATGCGAACGAGTCGACCGCCGTACCACCGCTACAAGACTAACATTTAACCAGTATATAGATGTATACCGCTGCGTATTTTAGTGGGGGAATCAGCCTTCAATGAGAAACCGAAGGTGATGACACCTTGCAATTAATGCCTGAAAATGTGTTCCTCTTATTCTCTGATGAAGCTAAAATGATGAAACTAAATATCCTCAGGCAGCAAAAATCTCTATAATGGGCTCGTCTTATATGGTATAAACAAACCAAATGTGATTTCATCCTGCCCCCCCCCCCTCCACCCTAAACAAAAAATCAATAAATAGCTTGTAAGCTTTATGTACTGATTTTGTTCTGATTTTAAAATGCCCATAAAACCACACGGCCGCATCTTTCTATTGCTGCCATCCCCCAACTATGTACCCAAATATGCAAATGGTGTTGCATTTGCAGAATACTAAACATTATCTATGGGGCTGTGTGTAACCCTTGAGGGTGGTAATTAGGATAACTGCTAGGCCATTTGGAATGGATGGTGTACAGTGCTTCTGTATATATGAATATAACTGCGAGAGAGAAAGAGGAGAGGAAAAGAGAAGGAGACGAGAGAGAGAGGAATGATGGCTGAAGTCACCCAAGTGATCTAGCTCATTTCGCAAGTAAACAGACAGTTTGCTCGAGACAGAAGCGGATCATTTTCTTCAGGCTGAATATCATAGTTTCAACTCAATACTCACGTTTTTAGGAATGGGTAATTACCGTCATTTCCGCACTATAGAGCACACCTGATTATAAGCCGCACCCACTCCATTTTTAGAGGAAAACCAATTTTGTACATACACAAGCCGCACCCGTATATAAGCCGCATGTGCCCACATTAAAACATGTCAACGTATTTACAAAGAAAGACGGTACACAGAGAGTTTTAAGAATATAACTTAACAATAATAATAATATAACTTTCTTCCGGTGCCTGTGACGTGGCAGTAAAACGCTAGCAACATGCTAACAACACGCTAGCAACAGAATAGCAACACAGTATAGCAGGTCTGCTAAAAGAACAAACCGGTACTTGTAAAAATCACGGTGAGCCGTCTTCATCTTCCTCCTGTGAACTGAAGCCATCCAAGTCACCGTCCTCAGTGTCGGAATTAAACAGTGTCATAAAGACCGGTCTTAATCTTACCTTTTCTACTCGAGCGCCCCCTGGCGGCCGTTAGAAAAATGACATAAATTGGCCGCATCACTGTATAAGCCGCAGGGTTGAAAGTTTGGGGAAAAGTAGCGGATTATAGTCCAGAATTTACGGTAATGAAAGATCATTTACGTTCTATGCCTAAAGATATTGTTTCGCCAAACCTTTGTCGCTAGCTTGTTGTAATTATACAGATATCAAAATGGCTCATGTGACTCACTTACTGTGTCGGCATCACCGGGGTGCTCAAATTCTTTGACTAGCATTATAATAATGTATAATGCATACGCGCTGTAAAAATACAAATCATGCAAATGTACTATTTAATGAACATACCACATCCCTGTATTGATGTATTCACTCTTTGTTTCGAACTGCATGACCAACACACTATGTATGGTATCTGCATATTCACTTAAATCATTTTTATGATATCCAAGCCATAAAAACAAAAAAAGTTTGCTGCACTTATGATGGCATTTTCTTTCTGAAACCGGATTTGAACCAATTGTAATGTTTAATTGTCCATCCCATCTTGTCTTTGTGCTTGTGCTAAATGCTGTATCGTCTGAATATGTGTTTTCTTTTCAACAGTAGCCACAGAAAAGAATTCACATCAGCAGACTGAAGAAATGATCCGGTTGGGGCTGCAGACTTTGCACTGCTGCCTGCAGCACTGTCCCATTTAAATCTTTTCATTAGAGGGGTAGTTGTAGTTTGAGTTTTGGAGTTCAACCCTCCATGTTTTATTTTGTGTCACCGCACTTTCCCCAGCCTTGGTTCTTGCTTCATTTACCTACTGAGTATCCCCGCCCCTTTCGTGTCCGTGCTCTTGACCGTAAACACTGTTCCAAATAATTCATACTGTCCCATTATATTCCCCACAGTGGTGACGTGTGTGACGCCTCCATCCATCCCTAACAGCCTATTGGAGGGCTCCGTGTGGGAATGGGGGACCAGTGTGAGTTACAGCTGTCTGTCAGGCTATGAGCTGTCCTTCCCTGCTGTTCTCACCTGCACTGGGAATGGGACGTGGAGTGGAGACCTCCCTCAGTGCCTGCGTGAGTAATAATCAAATCATTACCGCATGATGTGTGCAGACGTCCCCGGAGGGAGTTCAGGACTTGGAATGCGACAGGGTTGTTGCACCTTGTCACTCTGTGTCAACGGGACAAGTGGAATGAATGCCTGTTGCCAGCTTTGAGTTATGTATCAACAAGCAATTTGGCAATATGAGGCGCGCCATGTTGTTTAGCCTACATTATGTGTAAACGCTGTGTCAGATTGCTGCAGCGCCTCAATTTAATGCGCGGTTGTTTGAACAGTCAAGAAAATCACATCACATTCGCTCCCTTATTTCAGAGCTAGAGTGGGTGTGGGGGTGGGGGGGGTGTCTCACAACTGTTCCTTCTATTTTTATTTAAACCGTACACACCAATATATTTCAAGGTCAAATGTAAGCTCGAACATCAATTTTAAACATATTTTCCAGGTGTTCATTTGTCTTCCCGCGGTAAAATTTGACCATTTCTTTGCTGCTCACTCTTTTGGAGGTTTTCCAACTTAAAGGGTTACTACCGTATTTTCACGACTATAAGGCGCCATTAAAAGTCTTAAATTTTCTCCCAAATGGACAGGACGCCTTATAATGCGGAGCGTCTGGTGTATGAGCCGAGTTCCAAATCCTGACTGAGAGCCGACACGCTGTTTATATAGAGAAAAGGCGGAAGTGAGTGAGAACAGGCATGCGGGAAAGCAGCCCGCCAATCAGTGAAGGGTGGGCGTGTAAGTGGCCGTGAGTGAGACCAGGCATGCGGGAAAGCAGCCCGCCAATCAGTGAAGGGTGGGCGTGTAAGTGGCCGTGAGTGAGGACGTGAGTGAGGCCAGGCATGCGGGAAAGCAGCCGGCCAATCAGTGAAGGGTGGGCGTGTAAGTGGCCGTGAGTGAGGACGTGAGTGAGGCCAGGCATGCAGGAAAGCAGCCCGCCAATCAGTGAAGGGTGGGCGTGTAAGTGGCCGTGAGTGAGGACGTGAGTGAGGCCAGGCATGCGGGAAAGCAGCCGGCCAATCAGTGAAGGGTGGGCGTGTAAGTGGCCGCGTATCATTTCTGTGGAGCCACATGGCAATGAGAGTGACTCTGAAAACGAGAGGAAACCCGGTGTTTTTGATGGCCTACCGGTACTTGCACAATTGTTCAATTCAGATACAGAAGATGAGGACTTTGATGGATTTCTGGGTGATGATTGATCAAAAAACGTGAGTACGTTGTAAGATGGCTAAATAAAGTACAACCGATCTCAGTTTTGCTTCCGTTGCCTTTTTAAAAACGTGTTTTTAGCATGTCTTAGCATGCTACGCTATGCTTCAAGCTAACGTGTTTTTAGCGTGCGTGCATGCATGCCGTATGTTTAAACTGGCGTATGTTTTACCACGACTGGCTGCGCCCAATAATACAGTGCGTTTTGTGTACGTGTAAATTACACAAATAGCACCCGTTACTGAGACTGCGCCCTACAACACGGTGCGCCGAATGTTCGTGAAAATACGGTACACATTTGTACGCCATTTACATGACTAAAAATTGAATATATATTTTTTGTAATTGATCAATATCTTCTTGGACATTTATTAACTTTAAAAACAATTTTGAAGAACAATATAGCTGGCCACCATGTCCATGAAACAAGTCTCTAGATAACGCGTCATGTGTCAAATTTAGACTAGACTGCGCAATGATATATGCACTGCTACATCAAGCGGAAGGCATCTATTCTGTTAATGCTGAAGGAATGAAGGCATATGTCTTTCGAGTGAGATTCCAATTTTGATGTGGAAAAATGCAGGATGAAATGGTCTTTAGATGGCACAAAATACGTTTTGGAGAATGAGTAGACCAGGAAGTGCAGCAGACATGGTGCTTGTTCGCTAATGAGCCACAAACACATGGACAATGCGGGAATTAATTTATCTGCACACCTTGCGTGCGTGATGAACAAAGTGCCGCTTTGCTCCGGTGTCTCAGCGATTTAATTTACGAGTGTAATTGTAGACTCCACTTCATTGCACAGATGCACACTTTATGGATATAACAACCAACAGGCCGCTACCGGCACCGGAGATGGCGGAGGTTTTAGAGCAGGGGTCCCCAACCGCCGGGCCGCGGACTGGTACCGGTCCGTGGGTCATTTGGCCGCACAGAAAGAATACATAACTTCCGTTCCTTCTGTTTTATCCAATTCGAATCTGAAAAATGTTTTATTTTGAAAAATGACCGGATTCTCTGTTATGTCAGTCTACAGTATGTCACTCTTGACGCAGGTGAATGCACGCTTCTCGATCACGTGATAGGAAATGAAACCCAGGAGCTAGCAAAATGAATAAAAAACAAACGCCTTTGAAAATTTTTTTCTTTTTTTTCGGAAGGGGAAAAGGAGGAGCCTACGACTTTCAAGAAAGAGAAGGCTACATTTCCTAGACGGTATCAGGAGTCCTTTTTCAAATACGGTTTTATCTCAACGGAGATTCACACGCACTAAGCCTAGTCTGCATAATAAGCGGCGATGGTGATGGTGCGTCGTATTTTTCATGCACTTTTTATTTGCGGCGTATCTTATTTTGAAGGCATGTTTAAACGTTACCATAGTGACCAGAGAACATTGCAGCCAGATAGGACGTACCTCGTGTCATGATTTGTGTAAAAATACACGTCACATGGTGTTGTTATGTCGTGTGGACCTGATGTGGTCTGTTTTCAGCATTTTTTGGCCACGGCGTTCGTCAAAGAAAAAGAATCTGTGCTTGGCTGATGCAGATTACTCACATGGGAGTAGGACACAGGTGGACACAATAACAACAAAAGCAGAAAGTAAAGCGGCTCCTCTTGTTATGTTCCATGTTCTTGATCAAGAAACCTGGTCTTGATCCAGATGTGCTGTCAAGTTTCAGGCCCATTTCCAAACTGCCTTTCATTTCAAAAATTCTGGAAAAAGTGGCGCACATGCAGTTGAAACTTTTCTTGGATGAACATAACATCTTGGAGGTCTTCCAGTCAGGTTTCAAGACGATGCATAGCACAGAGTCAGCCCTGTTACGCGTTTCTAATGACATCCTCCTGGCAAATGACAATGGAGACCACGTGTGTCTAGTTTTATTGGACTTAACTGCAGCATTTGATACAGTGGACCACAGTATTCTGCTGACTCGTTTGCAATCCCCGCGACCCTAGTGAGGATCAAGCGGTTCGGAAGATGAATGAATGAATGAATGAGACAATTACTACAAAATAAATGCAGATGTAAAAACATGAAAAACAGAACTGCAAAATGGAGAACTTCGATAATTGACAAGATTGGTGATTGCTTTTTTTTTTTCTTCGAGTGCTCACTGTTGATTGATGACCACCCCCAAAAATCCTGATCACGTAAATTCTAAGAACATTTGGCGCTGTTGCCTCATTATTGGCTTTGAATCACACACTGCTTCAACTATCCGACTGGCTCTTGCTTCTACTCTCCAGCAGCTAATGGGCCCTGATCGTTTTTGTGACGGAGAATCAAAGGATCCAGAAACTGGAAAATGGCAATAAATCTCATGAACAAATATGCCTCTCGCCTTAGCTAAATCACTCATAGTCAAGTTTAATTGATTTCTGAACTGCAGAATTGAAAGAATGATAATCCACATGT